>VDFB02272306.1:0-89960 GCA_007258455.2 Sequoia sempervirens
TTTATTTAATTTGTCATTTAGCCTTTTGGAATTTAAATCAATTTTAAATTCCTCTTTTTCTTTCTCCTTGTCACATCCTCCATAACCTTCTTCTAATATGGGTTAATCTAATTAATCCATGATTAGGATGTGCACACCTTTAATTAAGATTAATGTCACATCCTCCATAATTATCCACTTGCTTCTAATCTTCAATTAATCTCCTTAATCACCTATTTTCACAACCTTAACCTAATCCTCTTGCTACATTTAGCATACCTTTTTGGTCAACCTTCACAATTTCCACATTTAGCGTAGACCCTCTTCCCCATGTGAATTAAAAATTCACATTTATCCCTCCAAGACTCTCATCTTCCCCATGCAAGTTGTTAGGAATTCTAGAACTTCTCACTTGTCACATCAGTCACATGGAGTCAAAGAACCTTCCATTATAAGGACCTTGTCTTATCCACAAGGTACTTCCAATCATGTGAATTTAAAATTCACATTTATTTCTCCAACCACTTCTCTCTTCCCCATGATGATGTGTGAGGAATTCTAAAATTCCTCACATGTCAACATCCTTCACATATAGGGACAAAAAGTTTTTTTTTGAAGAAATCTTCTCCTCATCCCAAGGTACTTGCAAGTACCTACACCTCATATGTTCCTTTTCCAACTTATTTGTCCTTGTGACACTTCATCCTCCACATGGCAAGATGTAAGGCTTGTCAGTCCTCAACTCACCACATCACTTCATCTTTCCCATGTTGGAAAGATCTCAACCATTCAATTCTCTAGAGAAATCCCCCTTAAAATGGAATATTTTCTTTCAATTCTCTCATTAGGAATTCATCACATTCAAGCATTCAAACTCTAGCTCTGACACTTACATTTTGCACTCACAAACCTCCATTGTTTCATGTTTTCAAGCTTTTATCATTTTCATTTACACTCATCTATCAAAATATTCAAATAGCTCTTTGCATTCCTCATCTCATTTAGAGCATTTTGCATCCATTTTCATCACATATTGCCATCAAGGAGCATACAAAACATCAACTATCAAAGGGCCAACCAAGAAGCAACTCATACAAGCTATAAATCTTACTTTTATCTTTTTGTTTGAGTTTAACATAGCCCTATCTTGAGGTTTTTTAGTGTTCTTTCATTCTTTTTCATTTTGTTTTGCATCACTTAGGATAGGTAAAAAACATTGATCACACCCACAATATTGGTTTACATTTTTTGGCCAAACTGGATACTGAACTAATTTTTTTTAACTAAATCTTCGATTTCGGACACCTATAGCAGCTAACTTGTGAGCAATTTGAAGATGATGCAAACTAGTGATTTTTGAATTTTTTTTTGTAGATTCTAAATATATATTTTTAAATTTTTTTGGAATCAGATTGCACTTATTTTTCCATCTCATTCAAAAAATAGTTTTTTTTAAGTAAACACCATTTTTAAGGAGTGATACTCATCATATAACACAATTTTTTTTCCATGAAGGATACAATTCTTTTTTTTTTTAATTTAGATTTGTAATTACCATATCTAGTGCTTCCAATTGGTTTCATAGTGTTTTATTGAATATTTTTTCCTTAATCAAGTTTCAAAGTCAAACCAATTACAATTTAGATATAGGCGAACTATATAACACAATTTTTTTTGTATCTATTGAAATTCTTTTTTTTTTATTGGATCAATGACTTCAATATCTGGTGTGGTCATATTTTTCAAAAAAAATTTATAATCTTCTACTTTTCCACATGTGCAAAAAAGAGAGCTTGATTTTTGGTGAAAAACCTATGTTTAATAAAACTAAAAAATAAATATAATAATCAAATTAAATTTAATTAAAATTATACCTTTTTGGAAGCTTATAATAAGGAATACATAATTACAAAAAATAAATATTAAATAAATCTATTTGATCTCCAAAAGGTATTAAATCAAAAGTGGTTTTTTATCAGCATTTTGATAGGTGTAAATGAGACTCTATTATAGACATGGTTTAAAATTAGCGGAGTTCTATCCAAGGGGGGTTGGTATAAGGTGGTTTGATCAAACCCTATTCAATTGGAATTCTTTAGATGGAACTTTTCAATGCTTAAATCATTATATTTTCTAAAAATATGTGATTTTAGCAAATATCAGGATCTCCCAAAAAGTGTAAACCACTATTGTGGCAACACCCATAAACACTTAAATAGATAAATAGATAAGAAGATAAATGCATATAAAAGGGATGTGAGAATACCAAGATGACCAAAGAAACAAGAAAAGTAAGATATCACCTACGAGGCTTAAGGAAGCCAAAGACACAGAGAGAGAGATAGTTGTGAGAGCCAAGAGATTGTCGACAACATTGTGAGAACATGAGAGTGTTGTTGTAGCAAGCTGTAGAGAGGTGTACAAGTAAGAGAGCAAGAGAAAGAGGAGAGAGAATGATAGAGCCAACAAGAAAAGACCGAGAGAGATTAATATAATGAAAGAGATGAATTTAAAAGAGATAAAAGGAGCGAAAAGAAGGTTCCTAAGCTATTGCAAGTCATCACAAGCTGTTACCACCAACAAAAGTATGTGATAAGTGGCAACACACTAAAAAAATGACCATTTGAATGTCGAAATGTTGTGGATGCTAGCATGGTGCATGGAAGTATGCACAATGTGCTAGTGTCTAGACAAATCACACCACAAAATAGTGGGAATGAGGAAAACATAAGATTTGAAGAAAAGATGAAATGCAAAGGTAACTATTGAAAATGGGTCTTGAGCATCATGAGAGGGGAAAATGCTGATGCAAGGGATAAAATGTGCCTACATAAATACTAAGGGATTGGACACTAAAGTGGATACAAAAGTGTAGGTGAAATTGCCACGAGGTGCATTTTATGACACTTCATTTTTCCCCCACTTTAGTGGGCTTATGAGTTTACATGAATATACATGATAAAGGAAATCTACTAAACATTAATAACTTTAGGATGGGAAAAGGATACTATAGAGGAAGTAGATAGCTCTTCAAACCAAAGAATCATTCCTCGACGGTGAAGACCTACAAAACAAACACATTAGACAAAAGAGATCTAAATAGGACAACAAGGTTAGAAAATAGAAAGCTATCAAATCATAGGGTTAGAACATATACATGGATAACACATACACAAAGGAACATAAAAAAAACTAACAAGATTTGATTCAACAAAGTAAAAGAGACCTTGATGTAGAAGGCTTTCTTAATACTATGTGTCATCCCCAAAATAAGAAATAATACATAGAAGAATTCTTAAATGGAGAGAAGAATATAAGGATTGATTGCGTCAAGAGAAGAATGCAACTAAAATATGGGGAAGAAACCAATGTTAGAGAGAAGAAGTATATAGTCAGGATGAAGAATATGCAGGTCTTTGATTCGGTATATACAATTGTAAAGATATTCCAAGACATGAAGAGGACATGGGTCTTATATCCTACATAACTAACTACAAATTCACCACAAACATGTTTGTTGTAGACAAACACGTTGGGAAAAAAGAAAAAAATAATAGACACCATGAAAATTTTAATAAGACATAATAAGACACAATCTGATCAGATATAATACAAAGCTAATAGGCATGGCTAGAGTCCATATGACAAGCACGTAAGCATGTGGCTACTACAAATTGCACTACAGGATAGTCACAGAAAAGAAAAGTCTAGTCAGGTTGCCCCCAAGCTAGATGCTAAGATATAAGACATATAGACACCAAGAAAAAAGATGTCAAATATTAGATATAAGACAATTCTATGCATGTTTCTCCCAAGCTAGATGCCAAGATATAAGACATCCAAACATCAAGAAATGAGGATGTCAAATATCAAAAATAAGACAAAAATTATAAGACACCAAAGAATTCTTTCAAAATAAAATTACACAAAGGGGCTCCTTCATTGGGGAATCCTTTTCATAAGACATCAAGACACCAATGAACCATTTTGGAAGAATGCTCCTTTTGAAAAACACAAATCTTTTCACAAGTGATTTTTTCATCAAGGAATCCTTTTGAAAGAATACTCCTTGAAAATTAAGTAGATATGATAGCCCTCCCTTAGAATGATGTGTGATATGCAAAGGAGAACATGTCATTCGAAGGAGAGAAAAAAATACAAGAGACATCATGGCATGATATACATGGCAAGATCTATTGGAGGTATGTTATCACATATGTGAGGGACAACACATAGAAACCACTACACCAAGGAAAGGATAGGTAGAGATGATGAAATCAAGAAATAGAGATGAGAGGGGGTCCTCAAGAAGGGAACACCTCCAAAACAAGTCACCTCAGCCCCTGGCATGTAGGAGAGGATAACCATGCTATATACTATTGTGTCACTACCAAAAAGAAAGTATGGTTGTACATAATAGTGTATGACCATGAATGACAATGAGAAGGAAAATATATGAATGCCATATAGTTGGAAACAACACAATAGAAGGGAGGTTTAAGAACCTCATGAGATGATGCTTAGAATGGGTAGGATAGAGGTAAACCTCAATATCACTTATCATGCAGAGAAAAAGATAGGTGCATCAACAGTTGGAAGAGTGACTACCAAAAGCAAGAAATTGTTGTGTTTTATCCTTGAAGGGCTTACATTCACTAGTGGAATGGCCAAGCACTTGATGGTATGCACAAAAAAAATGTTTTTCTTTATCATGCTTATGAAACTTCTTGTGTGTAGGAGGAGGAAGAGTAATCAAGTGGTCTTTGAGAAGCCTCAATAAGATATGTTCTTGCTAAGATAAAGGACGAGGAGTAGGAAGAAATCCTTTCTCTTATGGGGAAAATCTTGAATTCTTAGAAGAAGGAGACATAAGGATAGAAGAAAATGGACAAGGGGATGAAGACAAACAAGAAGGATTATAACCTAAACCCCTCACAAAAGAGCAAGGTGTCAATTCCAAAGGGACCTTAACTCCTTGTTCCATAAGCCCAAGAACATTTCATTTGTACCCATGCTTATAAATAATATTATATTCAAATCCATAACATGATTACAACTCCTTAGAAGGGGTAAGATTAGCATTAAGGCCAATACAAATATTGTTCACATTATCCCACAATACAAAAGAATAATCATCTTCTATAGAAGGTTTGAATGATATTTTTGGAATGTCTAAGTGGATTAGGTCTACCTTGTACTCCTTGATAAAGGATTCAATGAAGTCCAAGTATCCCCAATCATCATCAAGACATGCATTCAGTTTAGGAGGAGGAAGAGGAGACCTAGGATTGCCTACTTTGGGAGGATCTTCTTTAGGGACATCTGTCTCAACAGTATCCTTTGTAACATGTACTACTGGAGTAAAATCCAACACATTGGAAGATAATGAGGGAACAAGATTTTTAAGAGAAGGTGAAAACAAAGGTTGACCAATAGCTACCATCTGACATAAGTGTATGACATCAGGGTCAACCTTAATTGTAATAACCTCATTATTTGCATTTTTTTATAGAATGATGCAAAGTAGAGGTAACTTCTCTTAGAGCATGAATCCATCTTCCCAAGAGAAGATTATATGGTAGCTTTCCTATCATATCATATATCAAGGTGGGTATAGTGATGGGTCCCAACCTTAAAGGAAAGATTATTGTACCTAAGGAAAGTGTCATCAACTCTTATAGAATCCACTGATATACAAAGAAGAAGCAACAAGACAAGCTAAGTCAATTTTAACCTTAGGTAATAGATCAATGCTACATACATTGAGTGCCAAACTAGTGTCAATGAGAGCATATTTAATGTTGATATTGTTAATGTTAACTATTATCATCAAAGGATATTCTCTCTTTTGTACTTTTGGGGGTGGGATTTCCTATAGATAGAACATAATATTTAGTGAATCTACACAAATATGAGCCATCAATGCATTAACATATGTCGGTCTAGCAGAAGAAGGTAGGACAATATTTTGCAAATCTTCCTAAAGCATACCTTGGTAAACTGGAGTAGTCTAAAGAAAGTCCCAAAGTGAGATCTTGGTAGGGGTAACAAAAAATTTCTCGATAAGATCATACTCACTTGGTTGTGTAGTTGTAGGTCTAGGTGCTTCAGGAAGGCTTGGTTGAGAAGGTGGTAAAGAAGTAGGTTGATTAACATTTTTTGATTCCTTCTAGTTTTATAAGTATGGGATATTGTTCTAAAAGAGAGAGCCTTTGTGTAAATATTTGGAGAATTAGTATGAAATGGAACACCACAAATGGAATAAATTATTTAGGACTAGCTAGAGTCACATAAATCACCGGTCTCTTAGGCCTTTGAGGGGCGACAAAGACATAGATTGCATTTATGAATTCATTTCAACATATAGAAGAATTATTTGAAGAAATATGCTCAAAATATATGCACGGAGAATCTGATGTGAGAGGATATCAGCATTTGTTAATGCATCATCTCTATAGGAGAGTGCATTGGAATGAAGAGAAGGTAGAGTAACATTAAGAAAAGTATCAACAATTTCACCCTCTTGCACCAAAATATCCTTACAAGTAATCTTAGGAGAGGGGTCAACAAAGAATAATAACAGAGGAGAGAAGAACTCACCTTCACATGCTTAGAAGAGAACTTCATGAAGTTTCTCCACAAAATAGGAAAGGGATAGGGTATGTCCAGGATCATCATGGAAAAAATAGGCCCTTAAGTGGTGAAAAATTCAGAAAAATCATAGTTAGGCAACATAACATAAAAATTTGAATAAGTTATCTATATTATTTCAAAAATATGTAAGAATAGAATCTGTAGCAAATTGAATGTAGTTTCTAAGCTGCTAGGTTTATTTTTTTAAAGAAAAATCTATTTGGTGAAAATTTGAAATTTCAATGCAAGACAACTTAAATTTTTAGGGAAAAAATAAGTAGGTGTTTGTCTAACCACCCTAACCACAATGAAATGATAATATTTTTTTTATAAGATTTTAAATATAAGTAGCGGACTCATGTCCTGATGTGATGCATATTTTTTAATAAATTTTTTTCAAGTAAATGGTATGTGCAAGATCATGATGGGCCAAAAAGTGGTGATATGTAAGTGATATGATGGGCCATGTGGCTGGTGACCTTTTTTACCCAAAATTGATGAAACGAAAAGGGTTTTTAAAGGAGATTCCCAAATTTCCACCAATATAAATTATGCTTTGCTTTGAATTTAATAAATAATTATTATTCATTTTCTATTTAAATTATGACTAAAGTCCTAATTGATAGGTTGATTAAAAACCATCTATAAATTTCAAACGGTATCATATTTTTTGAATCCAAAACATGTGTCACATTCTATGCTTTGCATACTATAGGATTAAAAAATAAATAAATAAATTTCATGAAGTTTTGACCAAATTAAGGTGGTCAGACATACGAGTTTTTATATTTTTTAAACTTTGTAATAAAAAAATCATAATTAATTATTCACTTGAAAAAAAATACAAAAAAAATGCATCACATCGGGACATGAGTCCTCTACTTATATCTAAAATATTATAAAAATATATTATCATTTTATTGTGGTTAGGGTGGTCAGATAGACACCTACTTCCTTATTTTTCTCTGAAATTTAAGTACTACTACATAGAAATTTCAAAATTTCACCAAATAGATTTATTAACTTTTTTAATAAATCTAGTATTTTAGAAACTACATTCAATTTTCTACATATTCTATTCTTACATATTTTTGAAATAATATAGATAACTTATTCAAATTTTTACGTCAAGTTTCCTAACTCTGATTTTTCTAAATTTTTTGCCACTTAAGGGCCTATTTTTTCCATGATGATCCTACACATACCCTAAATAATTAATTATGAATTTTTTATTACAAATTTTAAAAAATATAAAAACTCGTATGTCTGACCACCTTAACCTGGTCCAAACTTAATGAAATTCATTTTTCTATCCTATAGTATGCAAAGCATAGAATGTGATGCATGTTTCAGATTCAAAAAATATTATACCATTTGAAAGCCATACATTTTTTTCAATCAACCTATTAATCAAGACTTTAGTCATAATTCAAATAGAAAATGAATAATAATTATTTATTAAATTCAAAGTAAAGCGTAATTTATATTGGTGGAAAGTTGAGAATCTCCTTTAAAACCCCTTTTCATTTCATCAATTTTGGGTTGAAAAAAGGTCGTCAGCCATATACCTTACACATACCCATCATATCTCCACTTTTTGGACTGTCATGATCCTACACATACTCAACAGAAGGAAGGAAACTAGAAAGTGTAGTTTGAAATAGAGATATAGACAAGTCGATCGAAGGCTGACGTATATCCCTTTTTTATGGAAGGAGTGTTCATGTCAAGTTCACCAAAAAGTAGAGGATGAAATTTTCTACCCTCGAGTCTCAAGACAAGCAAGAGTCTTCAAGGAGAAAATGGTCCTCAAGTACCTCATACTACCTAATAAGCAGAAAAGGAATAGAGATTAAGTGGAAGGGTAGAAATGTGAGAGTTCCAGAATCAGAAAGAGTAGATCATAGAGGTTTTTTGGACAAACTAATGAGCTCTCAGACAAGGATGGCATAGTGACACATGAATGAAAACATGGTGTGCTCACATCCCAAAGGTGCACTGGCATCTTGTACAGACTAAAAACTAAGAGTATCACAAAAAACAACTTGATATGAATACTTATACTTTGACTGTTAAGAACTCTTCATAATGTGGGAAATTAACAAAAAGTACCATAACTAAAATAAAGAAAACTAAATGAAATATAAATGATAAAAATAAAGAGGAGAAAGAAAGAAGGAGCTTACAATAGAATACGAAATGAAGCCTCAAGAAAATTAATATCTCCAAGACCTATACACATAAGACTGAAGAAATTTTTTGGGGCTGTTTAGGGGTTTGCCTCAATCAAACCCTTGTTTCAGTGTTTCCACCTCCATATAAATCTAGATAGATAGCTGAAATAGATAAATAGACAAGAAGATAAATGCATAGGCAAGGGATGTGAGAATCCCAAAATTCTCAAAGACATAAGATGTAAGTAAGATATCATTTTCAAGGCTTGACAAATCCAGAGAGAGAGAGAGAGATGGTTGTGAGAGCCAATATAGTTGTAGAAAATGTTGTGAGAACATGAGAGTGTTGTTGGAATTTGTAGAGAGTTGTGCAAGAAAGAGAGAAAGAGAAAGAAAAGAGAGAATGATAAAGCCAACAAGAAAAGACCAAGAGAGATCAATAGAATGAAAGATATGGATAAAAGAGAGAAAAGGAGGGAAAAAAGGATCTTGAGCCATTACAAGGCATCACAAGCTATTACCACTGACAAAATTAGGTGGCAAGTGGCAACATACTTGAAAAAAAATGTTTGAACATTGAAATGTTGTGGGATGCTAGAGTGGCATGTGGAAATTCATGCAACACATGAGTGTGGACAAACAAATCACACCACAAAATAGTGGCAATGAGGGAAACACAAGGTTTGACGTGTAAAGCTGACGTGCAAAGGTAGCATCTAAAAAGGGGTCTTGAGCATCCTAATAGGGGAAAAGGATAATGCAATGGCTAAAATGAGCCTACACAAATACTATTGGAGTGGACACTAAATTTGATACAAAAGTGTAGGTGAAATTACCACAGGTGCAATTTTACGACACTACATGGGGTATCTATAGAAAGGAGGAAAAGGGATTAGTTGGTGGGAATTCTATACTTTGGAATAATCCTATAGTTTCTATTTATGAAATCCTCTCTTCTAAGTCATGTATGGCTATTCATGTAAATGTGTTTTGATTATTGGCATATTTTCCTGACCTTAGATAAAGATGCTTTCCTAGAAAGATTCCCTTTACACTATAAAAAATATGGATGGGACATAAGGTTATAGATGAAGTTATCTCACCTTTTCTCTATTTTATACTAAAATATACATTTTTCTCCAAGAATTTAAAATCCTTGAAATATCTTCTTTAGGCTTGGAATAGATTTTTTTGTTTAGAAATATGAAAAAAAAAACTTTAAAAATAGAATGGTTGAATTCAGTCTTTAAATCATGATGGTTTGACCTTTAATCATTTTAAAGATGAGGAGAATTAGGTTTCTTCTCAAGTTTGGGAAATTTATAGATGTATATAAATATTTTAGAAAAATAACTTTAAAAAATGGCTTAAGGAAGGGGCTTGTAACTCTATGTTCAATCACATTTCTTAAAAATGAGAAGATAAAGAAGAAAAAAGAACATTAGATCTATATGTTGGAATTGGAAGGTCATATTAGTGGTAATACTAATCCAATCAAAGGATTCTTAGCATCTTTTGGAACAATATGTTAATTGAAGAATAAATGATTAGGAAAGAAAAATAATCTCTATTTTTTTTATTCTATTCCTTCTTAGATTAGTCTAGAGGAAAATAAATTTTGATAAAGAAGACAACTTTAGAAGAAGATAGGTATTATTTTTCTAATATGGATGGAGATCATATCCTTGGACTTGATTAATTTTCTTCCTTTTTCTTCCAATAGGATATCATGGGTAAAGATATTTTATATCCGATGGAGAAACTTATGAATTTAAGATAAGTTCTTAAATCTATGAAATATAATTTTCTACCACTTATTCTAAAAAGAAGATTTTTTTAACTATAGAAAATTTTAGGCCTACATCTATTTGCAATACTATTCATAAGATCATTTCTAAATTTATTACTAAAAGAATTAAACCTTTCCGTCTTTGATTTCTAAAGAGTGGTTAATATTTGTTGAGGGTCATTATAAAATAAATGTATACGTATACAAGAAGGGGGATCACAAATTAAATATGTTCATATTTTTATTGAATATTTTTTGGATAATTTTGTGTGTAGATTAATTTCTTCTAGGCTCAAAAACTTTATATTCATCCTTTGAGAAATAAATATCTCAATGGTGCTTCTAAGTATACTAATTTTGACACATTTACATTTAGGTTTAACTATCTAGAAAGGAATGAATTATGCTAAAAAGATAATTGAGAGATTTATTTTTGAAAATTTAGAATGGATCTTTTGTCTCCTTTTCAAAATATTTATGGTTTAATAACACTACTTTAGAAAAATTTCTTGAACTAGAGGTCTATCTATATATCTGATGGCCTGGTGGGGTTTAGATTCAAATATTAGTTGGAAGAAAATATTGAAGGCTATGGGATATCTAGATCCTAGAAAATTTTACCTATTATCCTCAATTTTGATGAAGGATGATGCAAAAACAATTCACTTAACTCTACTCCAATACAATCTATCAATGCAACTCAAAATTATAATAGTAACAGTTGGCCCAAAAATTGCAACAAACTATTTCTCTGTTCTAAAATCATATTATAAAATACCACAATTTTACTACCAACAAATTACTTAAAATTGGCAATTATGTTTATCAATCAAACTCATAACAATTTAACAAAATTCAATTCATACTCACATAATACATAGCTGGCAATCTATCAATCAAGATATTGCAAGTCTTGTTGAATGAAATTTTAATATCTGTAATTTTATTAATGAAATCAGATTACTCAATACATTGTAGCAATTTCAAGCAAATTCAAGTTTCTCCATACACCCTTGGCACAACCTTCCTTTCTAATCTGCATATCATCAGACAATTTTATTTCTTTTACTTAATATCATAATATCCTTATTTGTCGGTTCATACATTTTAAGATACTGGCATACTCTTACCCATGCACCAATCTATATTTTATTCACTCCATTCAGAAGCATGGAACCAACTCATCTCCCCAACATTTCTACATAGATTCTTTCAAACTTTTCTATTTCCCATTACCACGCAAAACCTTTAGCTAAATTTCCTGTTTTTGATTTAAAAGCAATCAATATGGTGCAACCCCTTTGGCAATCTTCCATGCATCATTTAGTATTCATTCCCCTAATTTTTAAAAATGATATATTGTCATTTTTTGTTCTTTTTTATTTGTTTTCAACCCACAACACCCCTCTCTATTTTTGCGTAGGCCTTGTTGCCTCACGCCCACCCCACACACTTATAACTCTGAATCTATCTATTAATTTTGTGGTTATTTATTTTGGTCAAATCTTATAATTCTAGAATGAATTGATAAATTCCTTTGGTCGCCCCACTCCATCATCGATCCTCCCTGCTGTGTCTCTTCACTTTGGGATGCTCCTACATCAAAAAGTCTCATCTAAATCTATCTATTTTATTAAGAAAATTTAAGCCTATTCTAAATGTTAACAATGATCATTTGGAATGGAATATTAAATTTCATGGAAGTTATATGGTTAAGGATCGTTATGAAAAACTAATGCTATCAAAAACTACTCAAAGTTCTTTTTACCTTGGCATAGAATTTGGAGAGCCAAAGGGTGGCCTAACATGAATGTTTTTCTATGGTTGTATTTCCATTAGAATATTTGACTTGGATCAAATCTAAAAATTAAAATTAATAGCCTAGATAGATGTCATATTTTTCTATTAAATAGCATATTAACTCTTTCATCCTCTATGATAATGCTACAAAAATTTAGAATTTTTTTCCTTGAATCCTTCAATATTAGCTAGGATTTTCTAATCTTTTTGTGATCAAATAAAATATTGGGCTTCTCGGTTTGAGCCTAAATTTTCTTCATGAATTATGGGAGATGGCTCTAAGTATCATAGTTTAGGAGATTTATCTTGAAAGAAATAATAGAATATTTAAATTAGAGGAAAAAAATTATTTAAAATATTGAAAGAGATTATGAATGCTTATAATTCATTTTGTAGGAGTTAATTAAAAAAAGAACAAAACACTAGTATTTCATATTTGACTATCTTAAAAAATTGGTTGGAAATATTTTGATATTTTGAAGAATCAAAGCCTAAAAAAATAAGAGATATAATATTTTTTCTGTACCCTAGCTTTAAAGGGGTGGATAAATTTTAGTTTTGATGGAACCTCTATAATAGTTTTAGGAAATCTTGGTAGAGGGATTCTTAAAAATTATAAAGATAAGATTGTTGAATTAGGGATTTTAAAAAAAATAAAAATTATAACACCAATAATTTTGTTGAAATGGAAAGTTTGATTCTTGATTTGAAATTATAAATTATGATTAAATCTCAAAATTTTATCATTAAAAGTAATTCAAAACTAATGATCTAAATAATTTGAAATATAAAAAAGACAAGTCAATACAAAATTTATAATCTTCTTTTCAAAATTGTTGATTTTCTTGATAAATTTTTTTATTTAAAAAGTATTCACATATTTCATAAAAAAAAATCAAATAGAAAACTAGATTGCTAATGTTAACTCATATGATAATTATCATGGCTATCTTTTTATGAGAAAGACTTGTGTAATTCTCATCATTTTATGGAACTTCAAAAATTCATAAATTAAAATAACTTAGCCAAGCATGTAGTTTTTTCCTCCTATAATTTTGAAAATAGTTCTTTGAAGTGGCTGGTTATTTCCATGACTTTCTTTGTAGATTCCTTGGAATTTGATTTTGAATTCCTTAATTCTTATTGATAATGAATGTAGATCTTTTATGATTATTTGATTATTTATTCCTTGATATGTGTGATGATAAATTTTCCTTCTACAATGAGAGTTGTTAAAGGGTTTATCAGTCACTACTTATTTTTATGAGAAGGATGTGAATTTATATTGGTGTATAAACACATTCAAAATTTTCCTTCAGCTCATCATTATTTATGTACTTTGATGATAGTTTTATTTATTTATGTTATTGGTTCTATGGACTGTTTTTCAATTTTATAAATAACAATCAAGCTAGGGCCTCCATTCTATTTTATAATATAAAATATATTAATTTACAATATTTTAAAAAATAAAATATAAATTGAATATATATTTTTTTAATGTTTTAATATTTTTTAAATATATATTTAGAAATTTATTATTAATTATAACAATAAGTTTAAATTTTTGTCTTATGTAGAAACTTTTAAAAGAATTATTGTTATCATTGTTTTAATCTCTTTTTTTATTATAATTTTTAAGTAATATCCCACTTTTTTCATATTATTACATCATGTTCTTAATTTTGTTTGGTTTTAAAACAAGACTCTTTAAAAAATAAAAAAATATTTATCATAGAATTTTATTGTAATAAATATTTTATATTTGAATTTATGCCTCTTAAAATAATTTAAAATGTATATTTTTCTATTCTTAGTTGGTAAATTTGATATAGTTTCTGACAAACCAAACTTGAGATCTATTTGTATTATTAAAATTTGAAATAATAATTAAAATACTCATTTAAAACACATTTTTTCTCCATAATTAAATAATTGCATTTCTCTATAGGTCCTATTATATTATGTAACCATCCAATTTCATATATAAACAAATTTCTTATAGATCCATTTTCCTTTATTCTTTCAAATAACTTTCAAATTTCACTATAGGCTATTTGGCATATGCTTAAACTTTAATTTCTAAAACTTAAAAAGTGCAATACATTGTAGGCTCTTTGATATATGCTCTTTAAACAATTTTTTTGAAAATTTATATTTTTCTTAAAATGTCAAGTGAAAGAACCAAACTATCATAAAAAAAATTATATGATAACCAAGGGTGACCATCAAGTTCCAAGTCAACTATTGTGGAGTGACTTATGATTTTTTCTCTTAATTTTCATTTGGTCTTATTTTTTTATGAAAATAGTTGTGGCTTTGCACTTTTAATGGACTTCACTCTTTAGAATATACTTCCTTTTTTGTTCTATTTTTTTCTTTTATTGGATAATTATCATTTCTTCTTTGTGTGTCATTGTTTGAGTTGGAATTAATTTTCTAGTGCTTTTACTATTTTTTACATTGAGTCTTCCTCTATTTAGATTGCTATTAGAGTGAAGGTTTAATGATATTAATTTTAATGGTCATAGTTATATAATGTTTATAGGGCTTGGGCCACTTCCATTATACCACATGAAATGTGTTGAATGGACTACACAAAGTACATTGTGCACTACATAGGTGGTACCTTGTACCACATAATCTTTATTTTTTTATTAAATTAATGAAAAGAATAGAATATTTTAATTTTTTTTCTTGTTGACCATATTAAATTGGTGATAATCTATAGTAGTTTATGTAATTAATGCATATTACTCATCTGATTGTACAAACATCGTACGATGGAGAGGGCTATTTTTTTAGGGACTTGGACAAATATATACTATTTTGATGAATTAATAATTGATTTTAGGATTCTTAGACCTTTTGGATATCATGGTAGGGTTTGTTTTGACTTAAAAATATCTCAAATTATAACCACTTTTTGAATTTGATGACAACCTCCTAACTTCAAGCCCTTGTATCTAGCCTCAAATGTCTAATTTGGATGAAATGGAATGAAAAAATGACTTTCTTGGGCCCTCTAAACTCAATGGTTATCTTAAATTTACACCAAAAAGCTCCAAAATGAAAATTAGATACAAAGCTACAAAAAGGAAACTACCAAATCTAATATTTCTATCAAGTATTTGAGATTCTCCATATCATAAATCAATGCAAGAGAAAAACATACTCAAATTTTCAATATCCATTAAGATTTGCAATCTTGACCACTCAACAAGACTAACAAAAAAAAAATCCCACAAGCTCTTATACCATGTATAAATTGGTATATAATTCTCTATACCATGCAAGATTTGGTTGAATATTGCAGCCACCCAAGATCTAAGAACTTCTATGAAAGCACAAGAGAGATCAACTATGAGAAAATAATGTTATTTTATCAAAGGATACAAATATACAATGCTAAACAAATTGAGATTACAAAAATAACTCCTTGGTTATATAGACCAAGGTGAAACATAGTATTGCATAATATAATGAATATATGTCTTCATTTTTTTGATTAGATAAGTAGGGTAAGGGCACTAATTCCAAACAAAACATAAAAAAACTAAGGCCTAAAGGCCCACCAGTTCAAGGAAAGACAAAGGTCTACAAGCCTACCAAAAAATAGCACTAGACATAAAGATAAATAGTTAAAAAAATTGAAACAAAAATGGAATGTAGGCCTCATAGATATAGGCATGCAGGCCCTAGAGAACCAAAGAAATAAAAAAAGGGAAATATATCCAATAGGGAGAACTAATCCCTAGGAATATTAATGAGATTTCATTATTTATATAACATGTCTAGGTCATTCCTCCAGGTACCCTCAACATCTTTAGAAGTACCCTTCCTTGGAGCATCATCATCCTAGTTTTTCTCACTCTTATATTTTAGTTTCCTGACTTTTGATTGCCTACTAATAGTGCTAGAGATGACATAGTTCATTATTCTATGAGTGATAGATATAATGAAAATCATTGCACTATTGAGCTCTTCCATTTTCTCTTTCAATAAATCACTTTCATTATTTGATTTCAATTAGTTAACCCTCCCCTATAGATTATGAATTTGATTCTTAAAAATTTGGAGAGTACCACACCCTAAGTGCTCATCGTACACTTATGCTTATTAACATTTTTTGCCTCCTGTTTAGGGTTCATACCTTCCTCATCTTACTCAATTGAAATGTTTATCTCATTCCTATGATTATATTTCCCCTCCTCTTCCTCACATTTTTCCTCCTCTACCTTCTCATCCTTGCTAGTGTTATCTTTTTCAGATTCATTTCCAATCACCACTTCAATTTATTTTTTATTAGTATCTTGATCCTCCTCCTTAGACATAGGGAAATAATCTTCATTTGAAGACTCAACACATTCCTCCTCAAAATCCAACATTTTCCCTTTAAAGTCTTATTTTTTGTTTTGTTTCTCCACTTTGGCCAGTCCGGCTGACCTTCCCTCACCTTTAACACTTCTCAAGTCACCAAATTAACCTGCATCACCCTCACCAGAATTTCAATTGTAACATTCTTAACTGTCATCTTCTCCAAAGGGTCATAACACTTTCATTTTGAACTAGTGGGTTTTTGCTAGGATTTTTCTTCTTTGAGAGGGATGAGTAGACTTCATTTCCTCTATGAGATGGTTTTGAGAAACAACATTAAGTGGGATAGAGAGTTTTGTCTTTTTTCTAGGGTTAGGGTTATGTTGAATCGCATGGGTATTATCCTTTACTAGTTTAATTTGTAGGGACTTACAGATTTGGCCGAACATTGATGCAAAGAAGATAAAAGAAAGAAAGGGATATTGATTTTCATTACGCCTTATATGATTAAGGAAAGGAAAGTGATATCCATGGAGAGTAGTATATCTTCCTTCTAAATTGAAATATTTCATAATGTGTAAACTCACTAGATCAAAAGGAGCTAACAATTTTCTCTATTGTAGCCATTTTGAGATCTCCTCAACTTCTCATCCTTATTGAGGAAGCTATTAATAATACATTGGTAGTTCCCATTTCTCACCTTCACAACTTTAATTCCCTTCCATTCCAGACTAGTCACTTCTATAATAATCTTGGGAGTCACCTCAAAGTGAATATTGTGAATAGTCATCTCCCTCAATGAGTTAAAAAATATAGATGTAAGATCGTCATTGAAGACCTTCATGGCTTGGAAGAAGGGCACCATATCTGCTTCCTTGAATAACCTCTAGTATTGATATTTTATTTGAGGAGAATGCAAGATAAGGGTTCAAAGAACTTCCTTCTCCCACCCATAATCTACCTAAAACCCTTCCACCACCTTCACAAAAGACTTCACAACACAGGAAACTCACCACACCAACAGATATTAGATAGAAAAGTAAAGAAACTTAATCTTTTTTTGGTAATCTAGTTAAATGGGCCTTTTATAAATCTCTCCACTTGTCCTTTATGATGAAACCCATAGTACACCTTATAAGCTGAATCTTATGTATAATTGGGGTGATCAAAAGATTAGACCCAAGATGTGTGTGAGCATTAAGGAATCCATATAAACCATAAGTTATTTTATTAAATGTGTCATTAGGACTAGGAGAAATAAGGTGACATCCAAAAAAAATATTATTAATCATTAGAGGGTCCTATTGTGCAGTTTTCACACACACGCCCCATTGAAAGTAGGGACCCTCTTTTGCTCTAGTTTTGGTGCTTTGGCCCTTTGTTTTTACGTTTTATTTCCTTAACACATGCTTGAAGGATTATCTTATTTGTGCATATGCCCCCTTTCTAGGAAGTACTTTGAAAATCTAACATTTTGAGATCATTTGGGTTTTTCATTGCTTTCGAGATTTTCCAACCCATCTGAATTTTCTCGGATTTCACTCAAAGCTTGGTGGCCGGTGTTTTGCACTATTTTCCAAAGATTTCGGTCCCACATGGAATTTCGCATGGATCGGATTTTCCCAAAATTTTGTCTCCTTGTCGAATTCCTAGATTTTGGGTTTGGGTCTATCATTTTATGAATGTTGATGGCTCAGTCATTGTTTTCTCCTGTTGATCAATGAGTCTAATGGTTCCTTGCATTCCTATTATTGCATTTTTGAGCTCTACCCTATGTGTATGATTGTTTTCATTTTGGTTGATTTTAGGGTTTCAACTTTGGAGCCATCACCAATACCAATAGAATTTCCCTTGAGTGAATTCAAAGTGTAGATTCGTCGATGAATGATTTAGCGTTTGAGCCTAGGTCCTCAAATTTGTGATCTTCAATCAATTTTAGTGAAATTGTGTGAGAACGTTGAAGTCCAGGTTTTTCTTTAGTTTCAGGATTTTCCTTCGCTAGCGGATTGCACTGGTTTTCCTTGTCCTCTGCATTTTCTCAAAAATTTAGAGTTTTACCTGTTTTGTGGATTTCTGCTCCCTCCGAATTTTCCCGAAATTCCCGTTGTCTCTTCATTTTCCAGAATTTTTTGAGTGTGGATTGTTTTCGCCAGAATCTGCCTGGCTTGGATTTTCCTGAAATTCCCTTCTAGACTAGATTCTATGGAGGGGTAAAAATCCCAAACTGTGTAGAAATTGTGCTTTAGCAGTATTTTGGGGTTGATTTAGATCTTTGCTCGGATTTATTTGAATAATGAATATAATATTGGTCATGGGCTAATTCTGATCTTCATGTTATAATGGATATTATTGATGGTGGTTTTTACTGAGTGTAGGCTGAATTTAACTAGGTCATTAAGGAAGTTCTAGAGGAGATTAATTCAATTGAAGGAGGGTTCAAAGTATTTATTACTTCACCTATGGCTGACCTGGAAGGGGATTTTTCTTAAGATTCCAAATAAATTAGATCAAGATAAGGGTGAAGAGGACAATTAATGATCATTTGCATTGGAAGTTGTGCTTCCTATTTATCCGAAGCTTGTTTCTACCTTGTTTTTCATCCTTCACATGCATTGGATCGAGTTACATTGTAAATCCTAGGCCGCCCTGGATGAATTCTTGCATTTAATGCATATTTATCCTATTTCAAACTTCTCTTGGCCAACCTATTTTATGGCCATTTATTATTGTAAAATCTAGTTAGGCCAACATGCTCTGGGGGTTTTCTATAAATATGGCAATTTTTCCTCACTTTTAAGGGGTTAGACTAGAGTAGTAGTAGAAATTAGAGAGATAGTTCTTGGCTTAGAAGCAATTAGGGTAGTAAAGTAAGAATTAGGGTTAGAATTTAATCGATTCTAGAGCAAATGTTGTAACACAGAACATTAGAATTGTTGCTATCATTCAGTAATTCAATACAATTGAAGACATTGTGATTTTCTGGTGATCTCTTTTGTGTTGACTTATCTTGCATGGTTCTTGTGATTCTATCTTTTGAAATTTCTCAAAGTTATTAGATGTATGTTAGATCTGATTCAATGGTTTTTATGATTTGATGCTTGAAGTGTTTGCAGCAACCCCAGGTCCATCTACTTGATTGTTGGTTGCTTTGTAAAGTTACCTTGGACTTTATATTTATTGTGCTTAGTTCAATTGTGGAGATTTATCCATTTCAATTGCAATAAGGTTGTATTGGATGAATGTTCATGATCTGAAAATATTAATACCTTAGAAGATTGCATTGTTTCTGTGAGATTGCAGGTTCATTTGGTTTAAGCAAGAATTATTTTGTGAGGGATTGGTCCATTTCAAGTATTTCATCATTTGCATTGTTAATCTTAGGAGTAGTTTTAATCTTGGATATCTTTCTAAAACCCTTATCTTTCTCTATTTCTTTATTATCTGGGTTATATTTAGGATTTCAAAGTATCATTACATTGCCAAATCTGATAGATTCAAGATTTAGTCTTTGCTTGTAGTAAGGTCCCTTTGTGATTACCAACATTTTCACATTTATCACTAAGTTTTTTATGCATTGTCAAGACCTGACATTAGAGACCTTGGGGTTATCTCTTGAGGCTTGCTAATAGAGATTTACCTTTCAAGAGAGATGGGATATTATATTTTGTCTGAGTTGTTGTGCAGAAAAAATCATAAACAGATTGGCACTAGGAGGGTTTGAATAAGCAAGCTGGATCAATTTTTGTCTGCCATCTCTCTTGAAAGATTCAGAAGAAGAACCAGATCTACTCCAGGAGAAAAGGAATTTCAAGAGTTGCAAGTCCCTACTAGGTCAAGAAGGACCAACAAAAGGGGAGAATCATCATCCACCCAACCATCTCCATCATCCTCATCTTCGTCAAGTCCATCCTCATCCGATTTTGAAGCCATCCCCATTCCACAACCTCAACCAGTCATAAATCAACCTTTACCACCTCCACCTCCATCAATGGCTTTCTTGGCAAACAACCCATCTCCCTTGTCTTTCAACCATTACAATCCTATACCTAAAAATCCTGAGCTTTTCTACTCCAAGTTTCACATTAATGATCCCAAAAGGACTATAGAGGAGCATATTAGGATTTTTACAACTACACTTAAGGATAGGGGAACTAATCACGAGGATGTTGCATGCAAAATTTTCCCATATGCCCTTGGAGATGAGGCATTTCATTGGTATAACCATCTTCTTGCTAGATCTATCACTACTTGGCTGTAGCTGGAGACTGCATTTTTATAGAAATTTAAGATCCCAATCAATGCTAATGAGTTACTTCTGTAGTTTACTAGAGTCAAGAGGGAGGCAAATGAATGAATAGTGGCTTTCAATAATAGATTCCATAGGGCTTATGCTAGGTTTTAATCTCCTTATGTTGTAGATGATGCCTCTGCCAAGGAGGTTTATTATGAAGCTTTGGATAGTTTAACATCTACCTCCATCAAATGGAAAGAAAACCCTCCTGATAGCTTATTTGAAGCTTATGATGTGGTTGTTAAAGTAACTACAAATTTGAGACAACACTTGTCTAGACCCTTGCCCTTGGCTAGCCAAACACTGATGAGTTCAATCTCTCAATTACCCTTGGTTCCACATCCAAGTCAACCCTTGAATCAAATTCCACCCATGCCAAATTACTCTCTAGATGTGAACCAGCACACATTTCCTCATCTGAAAGTTAATATACCTAGTTATCTACAGACCTCTAAGATATTTAATCAACCCTTGAACCATGGGCTCCATAATGTTTATATGTAGAATTCAGCTAGTATTGTTCCTCCATCAAACAGTGCAGATAAGGAAAGGCTGGATGCACTCACATAGCTAGTTGAGAAGCTGAACACCGAGGTCACCTACCTAAGGCACCAAAATAGTCAATCCTAGGCAGCCCAAAGGGGGATTCAGTCCAACTATGATAAAAGCAACAGGGATATGATGCAAGCTCAGGGACAAAACTTTGATAGGGGACAACATCTTGATGAAGATTGTGAAAGGAAGCCACCACAATGGAAGGAATTAGGAACCTTAGCATCTATGGATCAGCCAAACAATCAGGAGGAATCTAGTGGAGTTTATTTGGAAAAAATGGCTTTGTCAGGATGGTGTAGGCTTCATAATACTAATCAACATTCTAAGTCAGACTGTTGAGAGTTCCACACTGTTGCATCTATTTTCCATCAGAAATTTCAACATGCCAACAATAGTTCAAGTGGATGGGAGCTAGTACCATCTAATCCTTATGACATATCAGTTATTGTGGTGAATCATGTCCCATTTCCAAGAAGTGAAGAGAATGAACTAGAAAAAGAACAGGATAAAGGTTTTAAAACATGGTATGTATATAGTGAAGAATCTATAGCTCAATAGTTTGGAGATAATGAGGAGAATGATAATGGTCCACTAGATAAGAAGAGTCTACAATTGAAGAGGTTCAAGCATTCCATCATGTGCCCACTCAGTATTTTGTAAATGGACGACAATCTGATGCTGATAAAAGGGGGAGCGTTGAAAGTAATAGGGATAAATTTGTGGTTGGATCTGAAGACAATTGTTCTACCATGACTATAGAGAAAATAGGTGAATGTGTGGTAGAATAACTCAAGAAAGTCAAAGTAAGTCTCTCTTCTCAAGAGTTGTTAAGGGATCCTACCATATGAGGTGCAGTACTAAGGTCTCTTGAGAGGGATTTGCTTTCTGAACAAAAGGGTGCTTTAAGCCATGTTGATACAAATAATTTTAAGGAGGTACTCATGTCTAAAACAAGCTTGGGAAATTATGTACTAACAGTTGACCCTCAAGAATGGGAGGCTAAGGAAATCCTCATGTTACATGATATTCCTATTCATAAATCCAACAGTGTTGAAGCATTGGAAAAATCAACAGAAGAGGTGGAAGAGAAAGTATGGTTGTTAGATCATACAAAGAAGGTGCATCAAACTACAAGGAATGAGCTTTCAGATGAGGAGCCTCAACAGATTGTTAATGAATGTCCCATGAAGCAAATTGTAGGAGTTGATATTGTTGATAAAGAAGCTGTGGTTCCTAAGGGTTACAGTTACAAACCTGAACCAGTGTCAATAATAAAATTCAGGGAGTTTTCTTGTTCATCCAATTCTATTTTTCTCTATCTGTTGGTGGACTAAATATCAAAAATTCATAGATTTTAGGTATTAAGGATGAGATAGTTGATGTGATTCATACAGATGTGTAGGAAAAATTGAATGATGTTGAAAACATGAATGTTGCAGTCAATGTTGGTGAACTTGACCACATTGCAGTATGTGAAGGCATGCTTATAGATCAATATGTGAGGCCTCCTCAAAAAAATCATGATGGGGAAGTTACTATACATGGTGGGGCATTTGTAGTTTCAACATTGACCCCTCGCAAAGACATTCAAACAGGTGAAAAGTTCCATGTTTACATTTCTGAACCTGTTCAATCTAATTTTTATCAAGAATTATTCATTGAAGATTCTAATTATATTTCCCATGTTTTGAATGCAAGAGGGATATTACATCATCAGTTGAGACCGCCTGAAGACATGGATATTAGCTCTTCACAAGCACAAGATGATGAACACAACATTCAGTCCACAATAGTACAAAACTAGGTTGTTTCTCTCCTTACTATGAGTTTTGAATCTTATCAATTTGATTATGGAGGTTTAAGAAAGACAACTTGCATATGGATTGATCATGGTTTCAATGAGTTACCTCAGTTATTGATTATTCTTGATTATGAGGTTGAATTTGAGTGCTGCATTTTTGAGGTTTACTTTGCTGAGTATAAAGATAAATTTGCATTTTTGAGGACTGTTACCATTACCTTGTTGCTTGTCCATGCATTGATGAACCGTATGGGGGTGGTTCTCAGTTCACCCTGTCTGATAATGAGTTGTTGTGAGTCTCTTTATATATAGTTGGGATAGGTTGCTTTAGAATTAGTTTAGGTTTGATTAGTTTGATTGCTTTAGAATTATTCTATTTTAGTTAGTTTAGGTTTGCTTTGGGTGTTAGTTTGGTTGTTTCTTTGCTTCTCTGGCTTGGGTTTTCTATTTTCTGGTTAGGGAAGTGTCCTACTTGCACAACAACCATTTCATTATTTAAGATTGTTCTAATTATTTCATTGATGGACTTTAATCATGTATCTTGAATGGATGGTTGAGATCTTTTGTTAGTGTCAAGCGGTCTGAATGTTTGATCTAAAGAAGATGGTCATTGGTTTGATTTGAACTTGAATTATTTTGAAATCTTATATCTTTCATACATCTTAAGAATCCTAAGGTTGCAATAGGGTCCTTGTGAGGTCATGGTAGGTGAAAAATCTTATTTTTGCTTTAGCGCCACTGTGGTTCTCAACCTTGAGTGTGAACTTCATTGTTCACAGGTTAAAAAAAAAAGTGAAAAGAAAAGAATATCAAAAGAAAAGAAAAGTGAAAATATTGAAAATCAAAAGGATGAACTCAACTTATTAGGGGTATTCAAGTATCTCTACCAGCGCTATAGATACCTGACTGGCTGCGAGGCTCTATCCAAGTTGCTTTTGAAGTTAGAATCTTTATGTAGCCTACTCTGACTAAGCTTGGTTTATGCAGTAACTTGAGGAGGGAAATGAAATCATCTGCACACACTCAGATTTCCAGTTTATGGAAGGTTCGGTCTACCTTCGGTTCTGATTCTTTGATCTTGCATTTTGATTTGTTTGCCTGATATGGAGGTTGAAACCAAAGATTCTGGGTTCTTGATTCTTATTCGTCATCAAATGCTCTAGAGCATTTCCCAATAGAATCACCATTTGTTGTGCAGTTTTTGCACACACGCCCCACTGAAAGTAGGGACCCTCTTTTGCTTTGGTTTTGGTACTTTGGCCCTTTATTTTTGAGGTTTTGTTTCCTTAATGCATGCTTGAAGGATTATCTTCTTTGTGCATATGCCCCCTTTCTAGGAAGTACTTTGAAAATCTAACGTTTTGAGCTCATTTCGGGTTTTTCACTACTTTCGAGATTTTTCGCCCCATCTGGATTTTCTCATATTTCACTCAAAGCCCAACAGCTGGTGTTTTGCATTGTTTTCCAGAGATTTCTATCCCACGTGGAATTTTGCATGGATCAGATTTTCCCAAAATTTTGCCTCCTTGTCGAATTCCCATATTTTGGGTTTGGGTTTGTCATTTTATGAATGTTGACGGCCCAGTCGCTATTTTCTCATGTTGATCGATGAGTCTAATGGTTCCTTTCATTCCTACTATTTCATTTTTGAGCTCGACCCTATGTGTATGATTATTTTCATTTTGGTTGATTTTAAGGTTTCAACTTTGGAGCCATCACCAATACCGATTGAATTTCCCTTGAGTGAATTATGAGTCTAGATTCGTCGATGAATGATTTAGCATTTGAGCCCAGGTCCTCAAATTTGTGATTTTCAATCAATTTTAGTGAAATTGTGTGATAACATTGAAGTCCGAGTTTTTCTTCAGTTTCAGGATTTTCCTTCGCTAACGGATTTCCTCAGTTTTCCTTGTCCTCTACATTTTCTCGAAAATCTGGAGTTTTGCCTGCTTCGCAGATTTCCTCTCCCTTCAGATTTTCCCAAAATTCCCATCGTCTCTTCACTTTCTGGAATTTGTTGATTGTGGATTGTTTTCACCAGAATCTTCCTGGCTTGGATTTTCCCGAAATTCCCTTCTAGCCTAGATTCTACAGAGGGGTGAAAATCCTGAACTGTGTAGAAATTGTGCTTTAGCGGTATTTTAGGGTTGATTTCGATCTTTGCTCAGATTTATTTGAATAATTAATATATTATTGGTGATGGGCTAATTCTAATCTTCATGTTATAATGGATATTATTGATGGTGGTTTTTGTTGAGTATAGGTTGAATTTAACTGGGTCACCAAGGAAGTTCTGGAGGAGATTAATTCGATTGAAGGAGGGTTCAAAGTATTTATTACTTCACCTATGGCTGACCTGGAAGGGGATTTTTCTTAATATTCAAGATAAATTAGATCAAGATAAGGGCGAAGAGGCCAGTTAATGATTGGTTGCTTTGGGAGTTGTGTTTCCTATTTATCTGGAGCTTGTTTCTACCTTGTTTTCCGTCCTTCACATGCATTGGATTGAGTTACATTATAAATCCCAGGCCACCCTGGATGAGTTCTTGAATTTAATGCATATTTATCCTATTTCAAACTTCTCTTGGCTGACCTGTTTTATGGCCATTTATTATTGTAAAATCTAATTAGGCCAACATGCTTTGGTGGTTTTCTATAAATATGGCATTTCGCCTCATTTGTAAGGGGTTAGACTAGAGTAGTAGTAGAAATTAGAGAGATAGTTCTTGGCTTAGAAGCAATTAGGGTAGTAAAGTAAGAATTAGGGTTAGAATTTAGTCGATTCTGGAGCAAATGCTGTAACACAGAACATTATAATTGTTGTTGTAATTCGGTAATTCAATACAATTGAAGACATTGTGATTTTCTAGAGATCTCTTTTGTGTTGACTTATCCTTCATGTTTCTTATGATTCTATCTTTTGAAATTTCTCAAAGTTATTAGATGTATGTTAGATCTTATTCAATGGTGTTTATGATTTGATGCTTGAAGTGTTTGCAGCAACCTCAGGTCCATACTTTTTGCAGCTAGCTGATTGTTGGTTGCTTTGCAAAGTTAGCCTGGACTTTATATTTATTGTGCTTAGTTCAATTGTGGAGATTTATCCATTTCAATTGCAATAAGGTTGTATTGGATGAATGTTCATGATCTAAAAATCTTAATACCTTAGAAGATTACACTATTTTTGTGAGATTGCAGGTTCATCTGGGTTAAGCAGGAATTAGTTTATGAGGGATTGGTCCATTTCAAGTATTTCATTATTTGCATTATTAATCTTAGGAGTAGTTTTAATCTTGGATATCTTTCTAAAACCCTTATCTTTCGCTATTTCTTTATTATCTGAGTTAGATTTAGGATTAAAGTATCATTACATTGCCAGATCTGATAGATTCAAGATTTAGTCTTTGCTTGTAGTAAGGTCCCTTTGTGATTACCAACATTTTCACATTTATCACTGAGTTTATGCATTGTCAAGACCTGACATTAGAGAACTTGGGGTTATCTCTTGAGGCTTGTTGATAGAGATTTACATTTCAAGAGAGATGGGATATTATATTCTGTTTGAGTTGTTGTTGTGCATAAAACATCATCAACAGGGCCTCATTTTTACTAATCCATAAATATATTAAGACTTAAAATTTATTACATCCATCTCTTAATTTCATAATGTGACTTGTATCCATCATCATGCGTAAACAACCCCTACCATCTTTAGAGTTGTTTGATAGATTGATAATTATTGCAATAGAAGCTACACAATGTAATATTCTCCTTTGACTAGTTACGAAAAATCCTATCTTTTATACATCATTATCGATACCATTCCTTTTCATATTATTCTTAGAATTTAAACCAATAGCTTTGGATAGAAACCAAGTACCCAAAGTGATAATAAAAAAATTATTATAAGCAACCATAACATAGGATACAGATTGAGTAAAATATTTATTGATCCTTGTTTTATTTATTCTCAAATTCTCTTTAGAAATAATATCCTTTATTATTTGATGGATATTACCATATTCCAAACTTTCCCACTGCAAACAAGAGAGCCCCACATTGGAATTAGCATCAGCTTCTTTGTTGTCTTCTCTATAAGTATGCAATAACCTATATTGATTGAGGCTACCAGTCATTATTTTTTAGTCTTCCAACAAATTCTTAATCATCCATGAGGTATCAACAACTCCCTTAAGAATGTCTATCATCAATTTGGAGTCACCTTCTATAAAAACTCTATTAAATCCACTTTTCTTAACCCTCTTCAGACCCAAACAAATAGTAGTAGCCTCCACCTCATTATTAGTATTAGTACCAAAAAAATTAGCATATCATTCAATAAGAATGCCCCTATGGTCTCTAATAATTCCTCCAACAGTAGCTCCTCTTGGGTTACCTTTTGAACAACCATAAAAATTAAGCTTGATCTAGCCATCACTTGGAGGGGTCCAAATTATCATTCTTCTGCTTAGAATCTTAGCCCAATTGGTTCTTGTTATATATTTTTTAAATCCCTACAACTGTTTTATTTGAAGGCCCCTATAGGAAGGAATTAGTTTAGATAATCTAAAATTTCATGAGTTTATATTATCTTGTATTTGCTACTTTATGCTCAAGAAGACCTCCATGTTGCTTCTCTTTTGATCTCTAAAACTCCTATTATTTCATTCTTTCTATAGGATCCATGAAACAAACAAAGGAATTTGATTCCATAGTTCCATAGTAATTAGGTGGCTAAAAGAGTAGTTATTCCATTGTTTGTTAAAACCCCTTAGGGAGTGGGGAAATAGGTGCTAATCAATCAATTGACTATGTAAGACATAAGTCCATAAGTCCCTAAAAAAAGGGTAATGAAAAATCAAATAGTTAATATTCTTAACCTCTTCAAAGCAAAGGGAGCACTTGTTAACAAACTTAAATTCCCTTCGATTAAGAACATCAATTGTAAGGATGCTACCATGTGTACTAGCCCACCAAAAACACTTAATCATAGGGATGAGTTTAGCATTACATAATTTATTCCAGTCAAAGGTCTTAGGGGGAGTATATGTTGCTCCATCATGGTGTAGGAAGATTTCATAGATAAAATAGTTGCCACTCCAAATTCATTCAACTTCACTATTATGATTGAAGAGAATGAAATCTCCAATTAGAGGTTCTACACAAAGAGAGGAGTCAAGCCGATCAATCTAGTTACCACCCTTTAGAGCCCTTAATACAAACAACTTATCACTAAAAATTTTCCACTTTAGGGAATCACCTCCCTAGTTCACATAATCATATAATAAATTCCCATTAAGTCTTATTAGCTCTTGTTTGTTATGATTTAGCTAATTAATAAAGGATAGCACAAGACACCTTCCCCATGCATCATCCTAGAATGGAATCTTCTTGCCATTACCTGTACACTTCTTCTAATACCTTACCTGAGAGTATTTCTTATATTCATTATGTTATTTTAGATTATTTAGGCCAAAGCAGAGAGAATAACAAACAACCTGGATCAACATTTCCCATGTATTTATCTCTTAGGATTTTAACATGTAATCCTTAATAACTTCTAAGAAGTGCTAGAAATTTTTAAAGATGAGGGCTTTATTGAATAGATTTAATCTTCTAATCCCTAAACCTCCATTTCTTTTTGGTGATCAAACCTTGTCCCAACTTACTAGGGCTATCCTAGGTATTTATCCTATTCCTGTCCAAAGGAAGTTTCTTTGAATTTTCTCAACTTTCTTGATTATACAAGCAAGCATTTTGAAAAGAGAAAGGAAGTTGACTAGGATATTTTAGAGGGGGGATTTAAGGAGTTGGATCTTACTTTCCTAGCTTAAAATATTACCTTTCCATCTTGGAAACATTTTTTGATCCTTTCTATAATACCATTCTAGTAGGTCATATGGGTTTTTTTAGTGCTTAGAGGAAGACCAAGATAAGCATCTGGTAAAACAACCTCTTGAAAACCCAAATTTTTTTAACACCTTGTCTTTTAGATGTTGATCTATATTGAAGAAGTAAACCTCTCTTTTAGAGTAATTAATATGTTTTCCCAAAGCCTTATCATAGTCTTGAAAAATAGATTTCTAGTTTGCTTCTTCAACAATCGAGGTTGTACCAAAAGTAATGGTATCATCCACGAGCTGCTAATTGGAAGTAGGAAAAATTGAAGAGGTTAATTTAATCCCTTTGAGGATTCCTTGGTCCATGTTTCTTTGAAAGGGGGTCTCCTTTACTTAAGTCTTTACCACAAGAAAAAGGACATTTGGGGACTCCATTTAGTAAAATTTGACCACTAAAACAAAACTCCAAAAAACAATGAGGAACTTCCAAGAAACCTTATCATAAGCCTTCTAAATATGTAATTTTAAAACCATTCTTGGTTTCTTATAGAGTTCCATAGAGTTAATATATTCATAGGAAACAATGCAAGCATCAATAATTTACCTTCCCTCTACAAAACCTTTTTGATTCACATAGACTAGCTTATCAAGAACCTCTTTTAACATGTTAACAATTATTTTAGAAAAAAATTATAGGCAGTGTTACATAGACTTATGGGTCTATAATCTTGTAGAGGGGAATAATTTTTTTTTTTAGGGATTAAAAAAATGAAAGTCAAATTAAGTTGACATAGAAATCTTATCAACATAAAGAATCCTCTAGTTGCATCTAAAAGTTCAATCAAAATGACATCCCAAAAGTCTTGAAAAAATGCCAAGGGAAGTCATCAAGGCCAAGAGCTTTGAATGTTCCAAAGGAAAATACTGCACTCTTAACTTCTTGCATCATTATAGGTTGTCCCATATCCTCAAGCTCCATCTTCTAAATAACCTTATAAATGACATCAAGGGGATTTTTAATCTTGGCATTAGTTTGATCTTGGGCTCCAAAATTATCTTTGAAAAAGGAAATAGTTTCCATGGCTATTTTTTTTTTCATTTGTTAGAATAATCCCATTTGCATTTACTAAAGAATGAATTTTGTTTCTTCTTCTATGATTTAAGTTCGATTAGTAGAATAATTTAGTGTTCCTATCCCCTTCTTGCAACCACTGTATTCAAGATTTATATTTCTAGAAAATTTCCTCCTTCTTAGTAACTTTAAACCATTCTACTCTAAGCTCTCTTTCTCTCTTTCAAGTCTCAACATCAACATCTCCATTCTACATCTTGGTTTTGAATATCCTTTAGAATAGAAAGGATAGAACTCTAGGAATGGAAGATATTTTAGAAGGATATTTTATTCCATCCTTGCACATTATCTTTGATCATTTTTAGTTTTTGAGCTAGGAAAAACATAGGATTACCCTAGCAAGGAAGATTCCACCAATGTTGAATAAGCTCCTTAAAATTAGGGTGAAGATTCCACATTATTTCAAATTTGAAGGGGAAGGGGCCTTTGGTCCTCAGCTCCTCCCAGCTTAGAAGGAGAGCAATATAATCTAAAGTAGAGCTTGGAAGGGTAGATAGATACAGATTTGGGAGAATATCCCAATTGCTAGAGATCAACACCCTATCTAGCTTAACTTGGATGTGGTTGTTCCCTTGACATTTGTTTGAGCAAGTAAAATTGAATCCCTTAATATCAATGTCTAGAATTCCTTGAGAAGGGATGAAATTAGTAAAGTCTAACATACTACCCAATTAGTCTTCCAATTCCCCCTATTTCTCAAAAGGATAGAAAGGGGAGTTAAAAATCTGTAGCAAACATCAAATACACCTTTTGATTATATTTTTACATGAATATAGATAAGGATCTCCAGAGATGAGCTTTTGTAGCCATAGAGTTAGGGGCACTGATATTTAGAAGATTCCATTTAACAAAATTCCTCCTGTAGTGTAAAAAAGTGTATACTCTTATAATTTCACGTTATATTTTAGCCCCCGTTAAATTATTTAACCTAATTGAACCCATAATTACCTAAAATTATGTATTCCAGAGCCCATTTTTCAATAAACACCAAGTATTGAATAAATGCATTCAATTCACATGTTACCCCAATAATGAGTGTCTTAGAAATTTGGGCCAGGACCCATTCACCTAAGGACGACTGGGTCCCCTTTCTTATCTAGGACCCATTTTTAAATAAATTTTTGGAGGAAATTTAACATTCAAGATTCAATTGGAAAATGTTAGCTTCTAGGATCTAATTTTTGGGAAATTAAATAAATTCCTATAAATACATAGTATTTTCATCATTTGAAACTAGAACACAATTTGAAGGATATCTTATGATCAAGTATTATTGTAAAGAGCACGTCAAGAGTAGCATTTTCAAAGCTTTATTGCAGCAATTCAAGATCCAAGCATCATGTAAAAGTGTTTGTGAGTTTATGTTATCACGTTGTTATTATCTTGTCAAGGCTAACATCTTTTTGTATATCTCCAAAGCATCCAAGAATTCACACAAAGAAAAAATCCAAATCCTTGAGGTGATATGTATGTCTCCAATCCTTCATGGTAGCCATTGAAGGGTGGTGAGTTGCAACATTTTGTTTAGTCATCATTTCCTTTCTTTCCATTAAGGTTTTATTATTGACATTTCCATTGTGGGAGTGGGAACACTTACATGGGGCTTGATCGAGGCAAGCCCCTATATGGCACAACATCTTCCCTCTTTGTGGATGTGAAGGTTATAGGTTTGAAGAGGTTTAAAGAGATCTTGAAGGAAAATTCTCCATTATTGTATTTGTTGTCATCAACCTTGTCAAGACACAAAAAATCACCTATAGAATTTATTTATGACATTCTAAAAGTGGGATAGGTGGGATACAGAAGATTAGACCCAGCACTAGAGGACCCCAAAAACTGAGTAGTACCCTCCTTACAAATACTCAGTCACCATTGGATGACCTAGTCCTTGTAGGCACAACCAGACCAATTTTTCTAGGTAGGTACACAGTCATCTGCACCTTCCGGATCTATCAAAACTTGGCATTTTCTATAAATATCAATTGTTTAGATCTTGTACTTTTCATATTAGGGCATATAGGATGATTAGGTCAATCATTTCAAAATATTTCCAATCCATTCCCCTCCTCAGTTAGATGTAGATCCAAGTTTCACTAGCTCACCTTTAGGGTTGAAATTAAATCTTTTCACCTTGTGATCTACATCCTAATGAAACCTAAAAAAAGGCCCCTTTCATCTTAGGTTCTTTGCATTTAGGATCTAAGATCCATTTTTATACATTTCATTTTGGTGAACCTTACATCGTACATCATAATTTTTTTGAAATTGGAAGTATTTCAAACCTTGGATCTAGGTTTTTCATTGCATTGTTTGCATTTCTCATTTAGGGTTTCATTTTTGTATCATAAAGCATAAAATTCAAAAAAATTACATCACATTTTGCATCATAGGTTGTATAGTTTGTTTCAATCATTTAAATCAGATCTACATTTAAATTGTATTTATTAGGTCTAAAATTCCTCATTGCATTTAAATTGCATCTTTCATTTAAGCCAAAAAAGAAGAAGAGAAAAACATTGCATTGTTTGATTTCAAAATTACATCAAAAACATCATTTTCAAAATGTGGCATCTTAGAGTTAGTTAATTATTGTATTTTAGATATTAAATTTTCATTTAAAACTTGTAAATATATTTTCACCATTATTGCACACTTCCATTTTGCATCACATTGTCCTAAATTAAGAAAAATATGGAAAAATATCATATGTTCAACCTATTTGCAAAAAGAAACAAAAACATTAAACATCAACATAAAAAAATATTTTTTCAATTTTTCACAATCCTTAAAAAATAATTAGATGCCCTTGTGTGACCTTTCCCTTGTACAAGTGTCTTGGGAAACTTCTACACTTGTTTTTTCCTCTATATTATTAGCCTATTAGTATTTGCAACTGTCTGATTTGAAATTCTAGAAAAATGTTATGGCATCTGCAAGAAAAGTGTCATTTTGCTTGATTTGTTATAAATATTTAGATCTATAGGTCAACTATTTATATTTTCTCAAGCATTGTATAATTTGGATAGATTAGTTTTCATTTTCACATAATTTCAAAATTCTAGGTTGTTACAACATATTACAAATCCATAAGGCAAGTAGAGGCATGTTTCCTTTTCAAACATATGGTTTTCATAGGGAATCACATAGCTTGTATGATTGCAATCTCCCTACTTATAAGCATAATATAAGGAGACAAAATGAAACCTTTGAAAAGCATGTTAGTCACTCTACCAATATCTCTCCCATTTGTGAGAAAGTTTTGGTGCAAGAGGATCCAATCATGACAATCATGACAATCATAGATGTTCTTCTCTTGATACCTCTCCTACTTATGAAGAAGGTACCTTGGTGTTAGAAGACGCAATCATTGAGTGTCATGAGAATTTTATTGTACCTATCCCAATACTTCTACCAATTGGGAAGCTATTATGGAACAAGAGAATGAGATCATTCACACATTTCTTAATATCACTTTTCCTAGTCTTGATTCATCTCCTAATAGCTCTCCCACTTGTGAGAATGTTTTGGTGCAAGAAGATGCAATCATTGATGATCATGATAGTCATATTTTTTCTTCTCCCTATATTTTTAGAAAAATTATCCCTTTTTCACACTTAATTTGGGAATAATTAACAATAAAATGAGCTTAATGATGCCTTAATTTAGTGTTGTAATGTGTTTTACACATTTAGACTAAGTTTAGAGCCCTTCTAAATAAAATGGACTTAATGGTGCCTTATTTAGGGTGTTGTAAGGTGTACCTTTACACTTTCACACTAATCTAGGGATTTATTAATTAATTGAGGTTAATTTTCCTTAACTGGCCCCTTTGATTCAAATCCAAACCTAATTAAATGCAAATTATGAGGAATAAAACCTAAAATTCATAAATTCCATTTCACAACACTTAACTTTGGAAGATGTGTGTCGTAGGTAGGTGACCTAGGACCCATTCACTCACTTAGTCCTAGGACCCTATTTTTACATGAAATTTCACGTTGTCTGATGTGTGTCCCAAGTAAGTGGCCTAGGACCCATTCACCATATGGAAAATGGGTCCTCACTTAGACCTAGGACCCCTATTTGAAATATGTTTTTGATCGTATTTTAATGATTTAAAATGTATAATTCAATGTTAGCTTGTGATATTTGAATTTCGAGAGTTAATATTAAGATATGTATAAATATAAGGTCATTTCATTATGTTTCACGTAGAAAGTTTTCATGATCACCTAAAGCATCCAAGTGAGTATTATCAAGAGAATTCAAGATCATTTCTAAGGCATTCAAGGGAACATTTGTAGAAGATTATTGCAGCAAACAAGATTCCATTGTCATGTCAAAGATGTATTATGTCATGCATGTTGTTTGAGATAATATGTTGATGTAGTGTTCAAGATAAATTCAAGCATATCAAATGCATTGTTTCACATAAAGTTTCATAATCAAGATCTATATCCAATGAGGCCACTTGATGCTAAATTCCAAATTTATCCCAAGGTTCAAATAAGGATTGGTGATTTGTGGCATTGCATTTGTTCATTCATCATTCCTTTCATGCTTTTATTCATTTCAAGGTTTAATTACCAAAAAAGGGGTTTGACCAAGGAAAACCCTATTCCCTAACATTTAACATTTTCCTCTCTTTGATCATGTGTGATTGCAGGTTTTAGGTTGAAGATCAATTGGAGAGAAAAATGGAAGAAAGTTGTAATGTTATCAAAGTTCCAAGAAATTTTTTCAAATCATAGAAACTGATCTACAAGGTTTATTTATGACTTTTCTACAGTGCCCGACTAGAATCTAGGAGGGTGGAATGAGCATAATAGAACCCATAAACTAATTTTCCAGAGCCCTAGCTAGGACCCATTAACCATAGGGAAAATGAGTCCTTAGTGAGTCTTGAAAACGAATCGTTGGTGATAGGTATACAATAGTTGACCCTTTCTAGATCCCCCTTTTGACTACTATATCTATTATATTTAATTATTTTTCTTCATTCGCATATTATAGCACACCTTTTGAATGAAATAAGGAGAAAAGTAGGGTGCATCATTAGTCTCCATTTTGATTCCACCCCCACATAATAATTTTTCTTTATTTCATTTTGGTGAACTTGAGTTTGATCATTGCATTTTATGATTTTGGAGTCCTTTTTCATCCTATATTTAGATCTTGCATTCATTTACATCCATTTGCATTGAATTAGGTCTCATTTAGGGTGTCTAATTTGTGTTCAACTTTGTTTCTCATTAAATGTTTTAGGATTGCATATTTTACATTCTTTAAATCTGAAAAATACAAAAAATAATCATCTTGCATATCATTTACATCATATTAACTTGCATTTGAAAATTGAAACAAAATTCCATATCAAATTAATTATTCTAGATTATCATTTTGTCACATTTTGCACTTGTATTTCACATTGCATTCACAAAAAAATGAAACTAAAACTTGTTGCAACAAACTGGAATCTGAAAACCATTGAAAATCATTTAAAAATTTGTAAAAACTTATTTCAGAAAACCTCATCTAGGACCCATTCACCCTAGGGTGAACGAGTCCTCGATCAGGCTTATAATCTGATTTTTTGGGCATAAAAAATCTTCATTTCTGCATTTTTGTGGGTTGTTTTGAGATTTTTGTTACTGTTTCCATAATTTTTGTTTCATCAATTTGATCATATTTAGCTTAATTTGGTACATTTAATGCATTGTGTGATTTGAAAATTGCATTTACACATTGCATTCTAGGACATTGCATAACACCTTACCCTCTTTCCATTTTGGGTTGGCATTAAGTTTGTGAATCTTGTATGAGCTTTACAACTTGGTGTCCCATTAGCAATACTATTGTGAGACATAGTTCAAGACTTATGTCATCCCACAATACACCATTCACTATGGATCTTGGGTTTTCTAACTCTCTTTCTAATAGTTTTGATAATCAACCCCCTATGGATCATAGTATGCATACCTCATTTCCCATGACTTATGTACCTACAAAAAATGTGCATTATGTTCACATCTCGCAAGAAGACATTAAAAGAATAGATGAAGGCCTAGAAAAGTTACAAGACCTTATGCTTACTGAAAGCATGGACATTAGTATCATCCCTACTTTACGAAATCTAAGGAAAATACTCAAAGTTGAATAGAGAATACAAATTTTCAGAAGCCTTGGTTGCTTCCTTCATGGGAACTTACAAAAATAAAGAGAATAATAACATATATACCTTAGTAAAATTTATTGAAGCTAAACCTCTTACGGGCCAAACCAAAATGCCCCTTGATATTGCTTTCTCACAAAAAGACATACTTAAACACGTACTTGATGGTCCTCTTTACATAGCTAGAAGAATCAACGACAAGCCTACTAATGGGATATTAATTGATCCAGTATGTGTAGAGAATGTGATTACTAAATAATTATTGTTTGTGCATGAACTTTATCAAGATACATATAAAAATTCAAAAGCATGGATCAAAATGCATAATGGTTTTGCTTGTCCTATGATTGGATTGATAAATCTCCCCAGTCTAAAAGTCGTACCGAAAAAATTAAATGTATCATTAACCATCATCCTATCATTAGAAAAATTTCATGTGAAGTTATCCTATCCATGGCTATGCTCCATGAATGTCATCCCATCGGTTGTGCATAAGTGTTTAAAGTTTCCCTTTAGAAATGGGATCTTTACTATGCATCATAGTGGCTTTAATCTCGTGTCTTCCCATGGGAACTTTTCATTGGATTTATTTTGGCCCAAGCCTATTGAGCCTATTAGACCTCATGAGGACTACTTTTTCAAAGCACATCAAAATTTTAAGGAAAAGTGCATAGTAGAATTATCCCTTAGAAACATGCCTCAACCTATGATTGAGCCACCTATCCTTGACGAACCAATGATTGAACTAAAAGCCCTTCCAAATATCTAAGAGTAGCCTATGACAAATCCTCTTACCATTTCTTATAAGAGACCACGAGACAACCAAAGTAATCTTGTTGTGCCTCCTAAAGTCAAACAAGTTTACAAAGATAAAGAGAAAGTGGTTTAAAAACCTCCCATGGTTCCTTTCGTTCCTCCTTTAAGGGAATAAAAGAAACCTATTGTTGAAAAAACCGCTCCTACACAATTATAAATTGACAACAGATTGAAATGAAACCAAATTTCTAGAGAGTGTAGGCATAGACATCATGCTATTTCTCGTATGTTACAAACTAAAGAAGAAAAGGGCAACATAAAAAATTAAAATCCAAACGTATCTCCTATAGTGAATGATGTCTCTTTTACCTCATTGAAAAGTAAACAAGAATCTTCCAGAGACATTATTATTCAACTTCCCATTGTGATTAATTTAGATAATGACATTGATATTGCCAAGATTGATGAACAAGTGCATAATGAGTTGAATTCATTTTTTTCTTCTTCTATGAGCTTAAATGATAATTCTCCTAAAAAGGAGTGTTGAACTTTGTGTGCATCCTAGTTCGGCACTTGAAGTTGTCCCTTTGGCTAGTTGTCTGCCTTTCGTATATAACAAATGCAAATGACCTGGTATAGGTTGACTCACATGTGCCTTACGAGTCTTTTTAATTTATTTTTACTTTTTCATGTTTCTTTAGGTTATTGTATGTGCATAATGTGATCCCCATACTATTTCGTTTGATGTGTATCTCTCTCTCTCTCTTTGTGCATGCCTCTATATGTGCCTACATTCTTCTCTATGTCATAATTTTTTTATCTTTTTCACTTGTCTAGTGTTTTCCTTTTAGGGATGACACAAGGCATTGAGAAATTTAGGTCTCTTCCATGTTGACCTGAAAGACTTTTTCTTTGTTTTTGCTCTTTATGTGTCATTCTTCTAGTTCTGAGTATTTGGGGAATGATGATGTTTCTGAGCTCTATAACAAAATTGTAGCAAAGATATACTGACCTTGAATCCATAGATCCCTTATATATTTTTGGAGGCAACCCCTCCCTACTTTTTCGTGATGAAGCTTTATTTTGAAAACATATGACTTGGCATAGGGCTTTTCGAGGAAGATCTCATATCTTAGGACTGAACATTGACTATGGTAAAGAAATTTCTCATAGAAATGGTGTTAGCAACCCCTTTAAAGTGGGGGCATACATCGATAATATCTTTTGACATTGAAACAATAAAAATAGGGGGCACTCTACCTTTGAGGAGATAAGATTCCTATTTCACATGCTTGTTTCACTCAAGGAAACCCTAGAGATCTCAATCCAATGTAGAAAGGGGAAAGAGATCTAGAAATAGGGTGTCCTAGAGTATGATTAGAGACTAAAAGAGGGTTCACCACCAAGCTAGGGCTTGGAAAGACAAATGACATGCAACACCTAATGATTAAACCTAATGATATGCAAAGTTTCACTAAGTGAACTAGAAATGAATGCAAAACAAAATAACAATTTGAGAGATCAGGGGTGTGTACCTGGAAATCTGTATGAGCTTGAATGAAGGCTTGAAATGTTGAAAACACTAAAATTAATGTAGATTGGGACTCATACATCAGTCTGGGTGATTTAGTCCTAGATTAGGGTTTTTGGGTAGGAACAAAAATCTAGCAGAGATATGTTTGGAATTCTTAAAATCTATAAATCTGACTCTATTGGGACTCATATGCCAGAAGTGGCGTATCAGTCCATTTTGGATTTTTTAGAAAATATAGATTTGAATATGCTCTTCAACCTTTGCTATGCCTATTCATCTTGATTTCCACGTCTTAATTGTTGAATTCTGCTCTATAGAAATCTTTTAATGATCTTTAAAACAAGGTGACAACTTGGACAACTTTGAACACTTGACAACTTCTTTCCAATCTTGTTCCTTAGAAAGTCTTCAACCTAGATCTTCAATTCACACACTAAAGAGAGGGAAAAATGTTTTTTTATTAGTGGAAAGGGGTTTGGCTTGGTCAAAACTCATTTTGGTAATCAAACCTTTTAATGTTGTTAGCTCAAAAATAAACATTATTCATGATGACTTTGACATGATGTTTGATACTTGAATAATGCTCCAAAACACTTGATAATCAACTCTTGAAGACTCTTGAATGCTCTTGTAAATTATTTAATGCTCTTGTGAACTCAATTTTTCTATAATGTATGAATACTCAAGTTGTTGGGTCACTTGATTACTTGTTAGGTGAAAATGAGTGAAATAACCTTGTATTTATACTTGTTTATGCCAAATTTCTTGAAATTACAACACTACAAGCCAACATTAGATCTAGGAGGATAAAATACCACCAAGAATTTGGATTAAATTTAATTTTGAGCCACATGGGACTCATATTTCAGAAGTGGCATATGAGTCCCATTAGGGTAGGCTTTGGGACACATTTTCCAAGAAAAGCTTAGATTCATGTAAAATTAGGATCGCTGCCCCAAAACTTTGGTGGGAACCATACACCCAAGGTGGTGTATGAGTCCCAAATCACTAAATATGGGCCATACAATCCAAAAACACCTAAATAATGATTGGATGCTAGTTTATGTTGGGATTATCCTTAGAAAGATGCATTAATTAGGGCTTGTGGATGTAAAATAAGGCCAAATAAGGCATAAAGAAGCCAAATTAATTAATGAAACCCTAGATGAGTGAAAAAGTGTGGTACAACACCTTAAATAAGGTACAACAAGGTTCATTTAGTTCACAGGGGCCCAATACCTAATGTGAATGTGTTAAACACATTACAACACTAAATCAAGGAAACATTAAGCCCAGTTTAACAAGGAGGACCTAAACAAGCATGAAAAAGTAGAGGGATAATTTTTCCATTGGAACATTTAGCCCCCACTTTAGTGAGAGGAGGAATTTTCTTTCGACTCACACTAAAGTAGACAAACTCACAATAAGAGGGGTTTAAATGTACCAATGCCGATAAGATAGGATGACAACAATCAAGAGGAATGATCAAGCCCCTAGGATCAAGATCCTAAGGAAAACCAACATAAGCACAAAAGAATGCACATGAAAATGATATAAGGAGAAACAACTAGACACAATCATACACTACCAAAGACAAAGAGAAAAGAAAAACAAAACAAAAGGGGTGGATCAAGCTTTGACCATTTGTCCCGCATGTTGTAGATCAGATCTAGGTTGTTTGTATAAAAAACACATGCTCACTCTGAGGCAACAAAACATTAGGTTGTCTGCTAGGTGAGTATCTAAAGAGGTGAAACACATACACACGAAGCTGGTATGTGCTCACACACACAAGCAAGTGGCTATGGGAAATTCATTCCTAGGTTTAGCTTCCCGTTCAACTAGACCAAAGCTATACCTCCTGATAAATTTGATAAGGAGCCATGCAAAAATGAACTTTGAGCTTCATGAGGAAACCTCAAAGCTTCATATGCTTGAAACTCATGAATAAACAAGAATGCTCCACAGGCATGCAAAGTGTATTATGCAAGGTGGACATATAACTAAAATTGCAAATGCAAAGTAGGGAACATTCAAAGGAGTTTTTCTTAGTTCATGTAAGGTCTTTAGCTTAGGGAACATCATGCCTAATGTCTCCAAGAGAGGAAAAATTAAAGAATATAATATTCATATCTTAGGGGATGCAATGTTTCACATCAAACCACTAAGAGGAATATAATATGCTAAGAGAGATCATGCTCATGAGGGACATCACATCCAATTTCACCACAAAGTGAAAGACACGTCGCATGAAGTAAGAAGGCTACACAATGAAACATGAAATGAAAAAAGAGTAATTCCAATGTATGCCCCCACTTTTAAAAAATTGCCAAACACCATGTTGTGAGCAATTATTTTAAAGTATAAAATGATAAATGCTAACAATAAAGAAGATATGAGGTCTAACTTGGAAATCCCTATGCCAAGTCATATATTTCCAAATAAGCTACGTCATGCAAAGGAAAAGAGGGGTTGCTCCCAAAATAAAACTCTAAACACATGAGGGATCTATGTATTTAGGGTCAGTATCTTCTTGCTAAAATTTTTTCTAGAGAGATTAGAACTGTCGTCATTCCCCAAATACACATAGAACAAGAAGAATGACACAAAGAGAGTGAAAACAAAGAAAAATCCTTTTTGGTCAACATGGAAGGGACATGGATGTCTTGACGCCTTGCATCATCCCCAAAAGGAAAACACAAGAAAAATGAAAAGATAAAGGAAAAGATTTTGGGTCAACATGGAAGAGACATGAATATCTTGACACCTTGTGTCATCCCCAAAAAGAAAACACAAGACAAATAAAAGATGAAGAAAAATATAAAATATTTACAACATAGAGAAGAATGTAGATACAAATAGAGGAATGTCACAATGAGAGAGAGAGATGCATCAAACAAAATGTTACAGGGGATCAATTACACACATGCAATCATACAAAAGGAAAATAAATAATGTAAAAGACTAGTAAGGAACATAAGAGTCAACCTATTGGCAAGTCGTTCACATCCCAATCTTGTTCATTGTATACAAAAGGCATACAACTAGCCAAAGGGATAATAGCAAGATCCAAACTAGGAGTATCACCAAGCTCAACACTCTTCTTAGGAGAATTATCTTTTAAGCTATAGAAGATGAAAAAAATGCATTCAATATTCATTATGTACCTCCTCATCAATTTTAAAAACCTCATTATCATCATCTATGTTAATCACAATGGGAGGTAGAATGATAATATCTAAAGAAGGCTTTAGATCTTGTTGTGGTTGCGATATAGGATCTTCTTTTTTTGGTGAAGAGGGAGAATTATCATGCATTGATTCAATCAAGTTAGGATTTTTATTTTATTTTTTTGTTTCCTCATTTAACTTGTGAGAAAGAGCACAACGTCTATGCCTATGCTGTCTAGCATTTCTACTTCTTTTAGTATTACTTTCAAGTTGCATTTGTGTAGGAGCGGGTTTATCAACCATAGGTTTCTTTTCTTCCCTAAGGGGAGGAATGGAAGGATCCATGGAAGGTTGTTCAACCACTTTCTCTTTAGCTTTGTAAACTTTTTTAAATCTTACGAGGCATGATGGGATTGTTTTTTATATCTCTTGGTATTTTGTAGGAAATAGGCAAAGGATCTATCTTGGGTTGGTCTTGGTTATTTGGAATTTATTTTGGATCAATCATGGTTACATCAAGGATGGTAGGCTTAGTCATAGGTTGAGGCATGTTTTGAAGGGATAGTTTTTCTATGCATTTCACCTTGAACTTTTGGTAAGATTTGAAAAAGAAGTCTTCTCAAGGTTTTATAGGTTTCATAGGCTCAGGCCAAAAAAAATCTAATGAAAAGTTCCCACAGGTAGACAAAGGTTTAAAGCCACTATGGTGCACGGTAAAGATTTCATTGTCAAAATGGAAATTTTAAGAATTTATGCACAACCGATGGGATTTTACCATGGAGCATAGCCATGGGTAACCAAGCTTCACACAAAATTGATTCATTGTCGAGATGATGGATAATGTGACATCTAATGTTTTTGGTCCTATTTGTAAAGTTAAGGTGATTGATCCCATCGTAGGGAAAGTGAAACCATTATGTGTCTTTATCCATGCTTTTGATTTATCATATGTTTCTTGATAGAGTTCATGCACAAGTAGTAATTCCTCTATAATCAAATTCTCTCAATAGACAAGATCAATTAATATCCCATTAGTGGGCTTATCATAGATTTGTCCAGATATGCAAAGAGGACCATCAGGTGCATGTTTAACTATATCTTTAGATGAGAAAGTAATTCCAAGAGTCTTTTTTGTTTGGCCCTTATACGATGTTGAGTTTCAACCAGTGCAACCAAACCATTGATAGGATTTTTTCTATAGGATCTTGTTTATTAGTATTCATAGGACTTTATTGAATTGCATCTATGTTCTCATCATCCATGTCAACATTCATCACATCATTCTTTGTAGTTTCACTAGCTTTGACAAATGGAATATTATGTTTAGGCATGGGGTTGGTAAATATTTGTAAGTTTTGGTTAGAAGAGGAAACAAACTTATTTCCTTGGTCATTAACACTATTAACTGAAAGCCAGACCAAATCAATGAGCTCTTGCACACAATATTTAAGACGCTTACAATGTTCTATGTCATGTCCATTTTTTCGAGGATAATAGAAATAGGAATTTGATCTAAATTTTGTAGGTAGAGGGTTATTAGGATCAGGAGTCTTAATGGGAGGAAAGGTGATCATATTCTATTTTCAAAGTTGTGACATTGTGTTATGGAGGGTATCGGGTAAGGGAGTGAATTGCCTAGCCGGATCCCCAAATGTGAAAGGAGTTGTCTTCCTTATAGCAGCCACTTGGGTATCAACATGTTGATTTGTTTGTTGAGGAGGGGTAAGTTGAAGGAATCCTTTATTATTTTTTTGAAAAGGTTGATAATTATTTTGGTTTACAAATTCATATTTCTCAGGGCGGCTAGAGGTGGGTTTTGTTTCACGACTACTAACCAAATTTTGATAATCACGAAGGGCAGTACACAAGTGCATATGGAGGGAAACTTCATCATGGTAAGTTTATCTTGTATCTTAGTTTGGAATTTCTCTATGAACATCCTTTGAAGGTGAGGGTCATGAATCTTTACATCGATTTGGGAGTAAAAAAATTGATAGTGTGAAATAAAGTTTGTAATATTTCCATCATCTTTTTGTTTCTACATCTCATCAAATCAACCAAAGTCATCTTAGGAGTCATATGCACTTGGAAATGGTTTATAAAGGACTCTTCAAGTTCCTTCAATGAGTGAATTTAGTTTTTTGGTAATGAAGAAAACCATTCTAAAGCAGTATCCTTCAAGGATCTAGGGAAAATCTTAGCCAAGACTTTATCCTCAGGAACAAAGTCACTGCATAGGGTGGTATAAGCATAAACATGTTTAGAAGGATCTCCTTTCCCCTCATATTTCTTGAATCTAGGCACCTCTATACCTTGTGGAATCAATGTTCTCAATATTTCCAAGGATAAGGGATTTCTTTTTACATAATATGTAGGTTGGTCATTCTAATTTTGGTTTATGGGGGAAAATTTCTATTGAAGGGATGAAACAGTTTGCAAAATTTGGTTTATAAGAGGATCATTATTTGCACTTTGAGATGGAGGTGAATAAGGTGGAGGTGTGTATGTGTTAGAGGGACAAGTGAATGGAATGCTTATAGGTGGTAGGGTGGTAGGAGATATGACTTTTGATGCCACAAAGGTACTAGGGATGCTAGTGGAAATACCCAAGGAATCACATTAGTACTAGGTTGCATTGTCATTGTAACTTGAGGGTTGGTATAGGTAGGAATAGAGGAAAAGTGTCATGGGAGGAGGAATTGAAATTCCTCCTTGGCTTGGTACATTTTTTGAAGGTAAAGGACAACTAGTGGTTGAAGTAAGATGTTTGCCAAAGATCTAAACTATGTTATGCACAAGGTCAATTCCTTCTTCACTTTGAATTATGCAGTGTATGTTATCTATGGTAGGGATAGTAATGGTTGAAATGTTTTCAATACTTACCTAATGTTCTAGGTTTGCTAATTCTTCATGAATTTGGATTATGTTTTCTTGCGTAATACTAGCAACTATTGTTTCAACATGTGTCACACTAATTGAAGGCAAAGAGTTGTTAAGGGTATGGTCCATACCTAGTGAACTAGTGTCAACACTAGCAGTGAAAGAGCTAGATAACCATAGATCCCCAATGATTGTGCTATCACGAGATGACATGAGTCGCAAACTTTGTCTCACAATAGTATTAGCAATAGGACACCAAGTAGAAAAGCTCATACAAGGGATAATCTAGGGAATGTAAGATGCAATGAATGCAAGATAAATACTATGCTCTAATTCTTATTAAAATGTAATGAAATGAAAGTAATAGAAACTCTATAAATTGAAACAAGAAACTAACAACAACCAACTGAAACATCGAAATAGAGAAATTAATACTATAAAATGCAATTTAAAATCTAAAATGAGACTAAATCTCTCAGAGGTGTGTATGAGTCCCAAACAAGGTTTTTTAGAGGTCTGAATAGTGAATAACAGTCACCACAAAATACCCAGAAATTAGGAAAAAGCACTTGGACTAGGACTAAACTTCCCAGAGGAGTGTATGAGTCCTAGATGAGGGCTTTATCATAAATTTTAGGAAATTGTAAGTGAAATTTATGCTTTTTGGTTTGAATGATGTCTAAAATAATTGCAAATGCAGATTTAAAATGATTTTTAATGATGCAAGATGCCAAAAATGCAACCTATATGCACTTTCACTAATGAAAAATTTAGAAACCCAAGAGATGCTAATAAAATAATGCAAAACCTAATGCAATGTTAATGCAAGATAGATCTAGGATGATGATGCACTTAAAATAAAAATTAATATGCTCTAAATGCAGGTTCACCAAAATGAAACAACAAAAATAGGGGCACTCTACCTTTGAGGAGATAGGATTCCTATTTCACATGCTTTTTTCACTCAAGGAAACCCTAGAGATCTCAATCCAATGTAGAAAGGGGAAAGAGATCTGACAATAGGGTGTCCTAGTGTATGATTAGAGACTAAAAGAAGGTTCACCACCAAGCTAGGGCTTGGGAAGACACATTACATGCAAAACCTAATGATTAAATCTAATGATATGCAAAGCTTCACTAAAAGACCTAGAAATGAATGCAAAACATAATAACAAACTAAGAGATTAGGGGTGTGCACCTGAAAAATCTATCAGAGCTTGAATGAAGAATTGAAATTATTAAAACATTGAAATTAATGTAGAATGTGACTCATACGCTAGTCTGGGCGATTTAGTCCCATATTAGGGTTTCTAGGCAGGAATAGAAATTTGATAGAGATATGTCTAGAATTCCTAAAATCTGTAAATCTGACTGTACTGGGACTCATATGCCAAAAGTGGTGTATTATTCTAGTTTGGTTTTTTCATTGAATCTAGATTTGAATCTTCTCTTCAACCTCCGCTCTGTCTGTTCAACTTGATTTCTGGGTCTGAATTGTTGAATTTTTCTCTATAGAAATCTTTTAATGCTCTTTAAAACAAAGTGACAACTTGGAAAACTTTGAACACTTGACAACTTCTTTCCAATCTTGCTCCTTAGAAATTATTCAACCTAGATCTACAAATCACACACTAAAGAGAGGGTAAAATGTTGTTTTGTTAGTGGAAACGGGTTTTCCTTGGTCAAACCTCATTTTGGTAATAAAAAATTGTAATGAAATAAAATAAGATAAAGGAATGATGAATGAACGAAATATAATATTGCAACTCATCAAACACTAACAATAAAAGGTTTCAAACATGTATGAAATGGCTCCAACAAATTTAGATCTTGAATCTTGCTTGAATGTGATAGATCTTGAATAGAGTACTATCTTGAATCATGAAACCCTACATCACAATTGTTAGCTAAAAAACAAACATGATGCATGTTGACTTTGGCATGATGATTGATACTTGAATAATACTCCAAAACACTTGATATTCAACTCTTGAAGACCCTTGAATGCTCTTGTGAACTAACATTTTCTATAACATGCATGACTACTCAAGTTTCTAGGTCACTTGATTGCTTGTTAGGTGAAAAATGAGTGAAATAACCTTGTATTTATACTTCTTTATGCCAAATTTCTCAAAATTACAACACTACAGGCTGCCATCAAATCTTGGAGGATAAAATCCCACTAGAATTTTGAATTAAATTTAATTTTGTGCCACATGGGACTCATACACCATAAGTGGCATATGAGTCCCATTAGGCTAGGCTTTGGGACACATTTTCAAGAAAAGCTTAGATTCATGTGTAATTAGGATCACAACCCCAAAACTTACATGGGACCCATACACCCAAGGTGGAATATGAATCCAAAATCACTAAATATGGTCCATACAATCCAAAAACACCCAAATTATGTTTGGATGCTTGTTTATGTCAGGATTATCCTCGAAAAGATGCATCAATTAAGGCTTGTGGATGCAAAATAAGGCCAAATAAGGCATAAAGAAGTCCAATTAATTAATGAAATCCTAGATAAGTGTAAAAGTGTGGTACAACACTTTACAAAACCTTAAATAAGGTGCAACTAGGTTCACTTAGTTCACAAGGGCCCAAGACCTAATGTGAATGTGTTACACACATTACAACACTAAATCAAGGCAACATTAAGCCCAATTTAACAAGGAGGATCTAAACAAGCACAAAAAAGTAGAGGGATAATTTTTCTATTGCCATAGAATTTTGTCATGTATCATGGTGTGATTTTATTTTTTCTTGTGATGCATCCTTTTCTTGGTGGTGTCATTGGGTTTGATGTCCTCCAAGAGTGTGATATTTCTTAGCGGTGATGTGACACACTACATTCCCTAAGTTGCAAATCTTTTACTCTTGATTTTTCTTCTCTTGGAGACATTAGGCACGATGATACCTAAGAAGAATACCTTATACGAATGAAGCGAATTCCCTTTGAACAAGAACCTATAGATAATGTTTATAAGTGTTTGGAATAACATAGCTTTCTAACCTTGTGAAGCTCAAACCCTAATAAAGATCACCAAGCATAACACACCTTTCTTGCTTGTGAAGCCTTCCCCATGTTCATAATTGTTTGGCATAATGCATCTTGTTAAACCCGATGGAGCTCAAAACCCTAAATTCAAGGCCACCTAGCATAACACACCTTGCTTTCGTGTAGAGCCTTGCCTAGCATTGTGGTGCCTTATTGAAGTTGTCGGGAGGATAACTTTGAAATGGTATGGGAGCCTAATATGATTCTCTCATTTTCCACCCTATCGAAAGACTCACCTAGTGGAAAAACTAAAGTTCTACTACCTCATAGTGAGTGCAAATGGATAGCTTAGATGTGTTCCACATCCCATTGGACAATCTAGGCTTGATTCTTCTTGGTCTTTGATGTTCTATTATTGTGTATCTTTGTCATTGTTGCATACATAAGTGTCTTGAATGTTTACTTTAGTGTGAGTTTGAAACAAGGACATACTCTCATTAAAGTGGGGGAAAAATGTAGTGTCAGAAAGATTATCCCTTTTTCCACTCTTAATTTGGGAATAATTAATAATAAAATGAGCTTAATGATGACTTAATTTAGTGTTGTAACGTGTTTTACACATTCACATTAAGTTTAGAGCCCTTATAAATAAAATAGACTTAATGGTGCCTTATTTAGGGTGTTGTAAGTTGTACCTTTATACTTTCACACTAATCTAGGGCTTTATTAATTAATTGAGGTTAATTTTCCTTAATTGGCCCCTTTAATTCAAATCCAAGCCTAATTAAAAGAAAATTCTAAGGGATAAAACCTAACATTCATAAATGGCATTTCACAACACTTAAGTTTGGAAGATGTGTTTACTAGGTAGGTGACCTAAGACCCATTCTCCACATGGAAAATGGGTCCTCACTTAGTCCTAGGACCCTATTTTTACATGAAATCTCACCTTTTCCGATGTGTGTCCTAGGTAAGTGTCCTAGGACCCATTTTGCACATAGCAAATGGATCCTCACTTAGACCTAGGACCCCTCTTTGAAATATATTTTGGCAAGTATTTTAATGATGCAAAATGTATAATTTAATGTTAGCTTGTGATATCTGAATTTCAAGAATTTATATTAAGATATGCATAAATACAAGGTCATTTGATTATGTTTCACCTATAAATTTTTCATGAGCACCTAGAGCATTCAAGTGAGCATTATCAAGAGCATTCAAGAGAGTTTCTAAGGCATTCAAGGGCAGATTTGTAGAAGATCATTGTAGCAATCAACATTCCATTTTCATGTCAAAGATGTATTGCATCGTGCATGTTGTTTGAGCTAATATGTTGATGTAGTGTTCAAGATCAATTCAAGCATATCAAAGGCATTGTTTCACATAAAGTTTCATGATCAAGATCTATATCCATTGAGGCCACTTCATGCTAAACTATAGATTTATCCCAAGGTTCAAATAAGGATTGGTGAGTTGTGGCATTTCATTTATTCATTCATCATTCCTTTCATACGTTTATTCATTTCAAGGTTTAATTACCAAAATAGGTTTGACCAAGGTAAACCCCTATTCCCTAACAATCAACATTTTCCTCTCTTTGATGCATTATTGTAGGTTTTAGGTTGAAGATCAATTGGAGAGAAAAATTGAAGAAAGTTGCAAGAAAAGTTGTCAAATCATGGAAACTGGGCTACAAGATTTATTTTTGGCTTTATGAAAATGCTCGACTAGAATCTGGGAGTGTAGAATAAGAAAAATTAAACCCCAAAACTAATTTTTTGGGGCACTAACAAGGACCCATTCGCCATAGGGCGAATGAGTCCTTAGTGGGGCTTGAAAAAGCATCTTTGGTGACAAGGTACACAATAGTTGATCCTTTCCAAATCTCCCTTTTGACTTCTATATCAGTTACATTTAATTATTGTTCTTCATTTGCATATTATAGCACACATTTTGAATGAAATAAGGAGAAAATTAGGGTGCATCATTGGTCTCCATTTTGATTCCACCCAAGCATGTCATCATTTTTCTTTATTTCACTCCCAATACCTCTCCTACTTGCGAGAAAGGTATCTTGGTGTTAGAAGACCCAATCATTGAGTGTCATGAGAATCTTTTTTTCTTCTCTCCCCTACCTCTCCTACTTAGGAAGATATTGTTGGGAAATAGGATGAAAACATTGATAAATTTCTTTCAAAAGATAGTAAGATAGCTTGCTTATAAAAACATGATAAGGTCACTTTAGATCCCCCCTTAATAGAAAATAATCAAGAGATCAAATCTGAACATGAGGTTATGAATGCACAAGTGGCCATTAGATCTTCTCTAATTATTTGGCTTTTTAAAACACCTTTCAAACCTCCTAAGAGTCCTATTATTATTGGACCTCCTAAAACTTCTTTTAGACATCCTAAGAATCCTATAATTATTGGACCTCCTGTATCACCTCCTAATCCACTTCTCATTATTAGGACCTCATAAAAATCAAGGTCATATCCGAAGCTTTTCAAAAAAACTTACTAGTAATCATGTGTCAAAGAAAACCAAATTATCATAGTCATAGCTCACATATAACACTAGGAATAATAAGAAACCAATACAAACAAAAGCCATTCATTCATCGATACCATTACCAGAACTTGTTTTACCTAGTGCCCCTTGTTTACCTCAAAATAGTAGAAAGGAGTATAATCTTATGGAACAAATTTGTAACACTCCTGCTAAGATCTCCCTTTGGGATTTGACTCAAACATCACCTACGTATCATGGCATGCTTCAAAATGCTTTACAAAAAAAATTCATCCCTCCTAGTGCATAACTAGATGATGTGGAAATGCAAAAGAAAAATGATGCTTTAATGATATTAGTTGTTATTAACAAGGTTGGGATTAGGTGTACCCTTATTGACAATGGTTTAGGGCTTAATTATTGTAGTGTGAACCTTTTGAATATAATTATGGAAAATAAGACTAAAATCCAACCAATTGATTTGTCTTTTCATGGTTTTGACAATGTGGGAAAATAACCTCTTGATGTGATAACATTACTTGTCACTTTGTTGGTAAGGTTATGTTATAGATCCCTATCCATGTTATTCCCAATGATATTTCATATAATATTCTCTTGGGGGTTAGTGTAGGATCATGGGGGTCCAAACTAGGCCCTTAAGTTGCAATTAAAATTCAGAAAAAATAGAGTTAGGCAACTTGACATAAAAAAATTGAATAAGTTATTAACATAATTTGAAAAATATGTAAAAACAAAATTTGTAGAGAATTGAATTTAGTTTCTAAGATATTATTCATTTTTTGGAAAAAAGTAAATCTATTTAGTGAAAATTTGAAATTCCAATGCTGTAGTACTAAATTTTTCAGGAAAAAATAAAAAGTAGGTGTATGCTTGACCAACCTAAGTACATGCAAAAAATAATATAATTTTTTGAAACTTTCAATATAAGTAGAGGACACATGCTCAGATGTATCACATTTAAAAAAAAAAAAATTGCAAGTAAATAATTAGTTATTATTTTTTTTATTAATTTTTTTAAAAAATATTAAAACATGTTTGTCTGACCATCATAGCTTCATAAAAAATTTATGAAATTCATTTTTTATTTTTATCCTATAGTATGGGAAACATAGAATGTGATACATCTTTTGGATTCAAAAAAAGTGAAATCATTTAAGAATTATAGTTGTTTTTCAATTAGCCTATCAATAAGGACTTTAGTCATAAAACATGTAGAAAATTAATAATAATTATCTATTTAATTCCAAATAACACATATATTATATTTTTGGAAAGCCAATAAGTTTCTCAATAAACCCTTTTCATTTCATCAAATTTGAATTAAAAATGTCATTAGCCACTTTTTTGTCATATCGCCACTTTTTGGACCCCCATGATCCTACACCATAGATTCATGAAATGAATGGAATACCTTGAATGCTACATCATTTGATGAAATGCACTTACAAAAATAAGGTTTACATGATAGAAACTAATCCTAAATTTTAAAATTTCTTACAAACTAAAACAAGAATAATGAATCCTCTTAGAAAATTGACACCAACTACAAAAGTGGAACCTTTAGACAAAAATGAGTGTCTTTCATCAGTGAAAAAGTTCTTAGATGATGATTGGGGATCATTATATTTTACACCTACATTCGATAGGGAATACATGCTTATACAACCAAAATCAAGAAAAGAGAAAGAAGCTACCATGATATCAACACAATATATCATCGAGTCATCAAAAGCATTTAAGTCTACAGATTTTAGCAAATAAGAGGAAAATACAAATTATACATCCACATATGATGTGAAAGATCATAAAAATCCACCTTTGAAATAACTAGAAACAATTGATGAAAAAGGGTATCAACTTTTGAAATAATTTGGCTATAATGGAAAAGAATGTGGAGTGAGACAAGTTATCCATGTCAGCTATAGAATCTAACATAAAAGAAATAACAAGAGGTATTGGTTATTGTCATTAAAACACATCAAAAATATCTTCACTTAATCAATAGCATTAGTTGTTGCTCCTTATCATGTGGTAGTTTTAGTATCATAGCATATTCACTACCATGCATGAGGGTATAAAATTAGCTTTATGCAATCATATTTCATTTTTCAAGGAGCAACATATCTTAATCCATTTTCACTCACCTTTTATCTCTACACTTCGAGGAAAATAGGTTATGTAGCCTTGTCCTAGGTGTATTCCTTCTAGCAAGGGATCCCTTTTGTGTATCCTTAAAATGGTAGTGTGGCAAATACACTAATATTTTAAGGGGGGCATATGGTCCCCCATTTGTTTCCATATGAAGTGATCCCTTCTTAGTGATGATAGTATACATCTCCTATGAAGTGTGGCCTTCTTAATCCATGTGACATGTCTACTTTGTGGTTATATTAGACTTTATGTCCTATAAGATTGTGATCTTTCTTCGGGATTGATGCAAGTAGTTGGGTCCACAAAAAGATCAAAAAGTGGAAGTGTTTTTGTTGTTTTTCAAAATTTATCACTTGGACTAAAAATTTGAAGCACTTACACATTGAATCTTAAAAAAAATTTAGTAATATGAAACTTAGTATTTTGAATCTAGTTTCCAAATATGTCATTTATTCTAATATCTAGATGATACAATTTAAATTTTAATAGGCATGTATACAAACCACTTTTCAAAAGTCACTTTTTCTTACCATACCATGCACATGTACAAACACCACTTTTTGACCTAAATAAAAGTATTTTTCTAATTCCTTTTGGAGAAATAAATGTAACAACCTGAAGATTAATGAGGGTATTTATATAAAAAAAAATTAATATTTTTTTTATTGAAAAGTTTTTTGCCCTAATTATTATTATTAAAGATCAACCTATACAAAAAACATAATTGGAACTAAACTAAACATGTTTTGAATTTTTTTAATTGTGTAGAGCATTGTCTAAATATTGATGTCATATAATTTTTTTTGCAAAAGAATTAATAAATAAAAAGTTATTTAAAAAAAAAATCTTGATATTTTAAGTTTATGGACTAGTTTACTTAGAAACTAATTAAAAATAGAATGCTTAATAAAATATTTTAAAAATTATATTTTTAAAAACTAGACATCATGATCTATAATGGGTTTTAATTTCATAGATTAATTCTTAAATAAAGTCCATAAGCTATATTGCCAAAGTTGGACATTTCTCTTGAATCTACCTTAGTTTTTTAGTTGCAGGTCAAAGGCTAAGGGTTGGGTCACCTTTCCTGAGCCTAAAACCCAAGATTTTTTTTTGGCATTCCAACATTTTTAAAATAGGTATCCACTTTAAAACGGTTACCCATTGTATTTTTAGAATAGGTACTTGTTTTAAAATAGGTAACCATTCTATTTTAAAATAGGTGCCCATTCTATTTTCAAAATAAGCACCCATTCTATTTTTGGAATAGGCACCTGTTTAGGAATGAGTTCTCAATCCAAGGATTAGGTTCTCATTCCTAAATGGGTACCCATTTTTTTAAAAATGGGTACTCATTCCTTTTGGCATTTTTTGGGGTCAAAACTTCCCCTCTTCATGGACTCAAGTTCTTGCACATACCCTTGGCATATGATTTTATATTCCTCGACTAGTCCTCTCTTGGTGGTAATGTCCAAAGTGATGTTGTTGGAAGTTTTTTTGTCATTGACGAGATTGTTGAGAGTATGGCATATGGTGTTGTCATTGATGTCAATCCATCCATTGACGTCAAAGAATTGTATAGATGTAGAAGAGTTATTTTGAAGAAGATCAAGTGGTTTGGATAATTGCCTAAGTCTCGAGTGCAGTTTTAGTGTTATAGTGAACCAATTATGTGGTCTACACTACTCTACTATGTAGAGTTTTGTCATGTAGTTTTGAGGTGTTCATTGTGCTTCAAATCCAGAGTTTCATGGTTGGTTGTCTTCTGCAATTGAAGAAATTGTTAAGAGTATTGACTAAGTTATGACAAAGTTAGTGGTGCAGAGTGTTTGTTGGAATGCTTTGTATTCCATCATGGTTGAATATTATGTTATGTAGATTTGTGGAAGTTTTTATGTCAGAGTTGTGTACATTCCAAGTGGCAAGTTTTTTGGTGGTTTGTTTCAAGGTGTGGATGAATAGTTGGTTCATTCAGATATTACTTCACCAATTTTTCTATCTAGTGTCGACCTAAGTATTTTGGGATCATATGTATGAAGTTTTGTGTAAGGAATAGATTCATGGGAGCAATTATAAGTCATGCCAACCTATCATATGTGTTAATACTTTAGGTTGACAATTTATGAGGATGCACAATACATTTAATTAGGCTAATTTAATTGATTTTTTGGATAGTTGTGGTATATATACAAGGTTGATCCATTGTGTGAATGTGTTGATATAGTGTGTAGAGTGTGTATCTGAGAACTAGTGTAGAGAGAAGTGTGAATCATAGTTGTGGTGAAGTATGAAGTGTGTTAAGTCATTTTTCTAAGCTTTAGTGGAATTGTATCTTTAACATATGTTAGATACATTGTTAGTAGTTCATCATTGGTAGTGATCCACCCTTTCTTTTATCTCTTTCTATTCTGGGTAGTGAGCCCTTGGCAGTGAGCTAGTGACAGTGAGTCATTCTTTTTTTTAGATAGTGAGTCCAACATTTTGTATCAAATATTGTAACAAGTATAATATATTGTTGTAGTGTAAGAAAATGCATACCCTTTCATTTTCACACTTGTTTAGGCCCACCTTGCTTTATTTATCCTTATTTATGTCTTAATTGGTCCTATTTTGCATCCACAAGCCTTATAAATTATATCTTTTTATGGCTAATCCCGAAAACATCAAAGGATAAATCATAATTTAATGATTTTGGTTGTGTGTCCCTAATTTTTGGGTTGAGACTAAGATGCTACCTAGGAACTCTTTGTCCCTAAAAGGTCTTGGGACCATGATTTCAAAGGAACCTTAATTGGGCCTATTTTTCAAGTTTGTGCCCCGAGTTTCATGCCTCGAGACTAAGATGCCACCTGGGGTGTCTTAGTCCCCCTTAGGTTATTTTCAGGATTTAATTTCAAATCTTGGCAAGATTTAGCCTCCTTTAAATAATGAATTCATATGTCAGCTTTTTGTGGAGTAATTTCAGGATTTTAAGCATAGATAAGTATAAATACAAGGTTCTTTCACTCATTTTATAATTCAAGAATATAATACTTTTGTGAGATCATTCCTAATAGCATAATTGAGTTCACAAGAGCATTCAAGACCCATTCATAAAAAAATTGGAGCCATCATCAAGATTCAAGCATCATATCAAGGATATTCTTGCATCATGTGTGTTTTTGAGCTAACATTTGTGATGTAGGGTTTTGATTCAAGTAAGCAATTCAAGTCAAGATATATTAAGCATTCAATCATTTCAAGCTCTACATTCAAGCTAGCCATTTCACACAAGTTTGCAGATTTCATAACAAGGGTTTCGTGAGTTGTAGCATTGCATGTTGTTCATTCATCATTTCCCTTCATTATTCTATTTCATTCCAAGCTTTAATTACCAACAAGGGGTTTGACCAAGGCAAACCCCCATTTACTAACAATCAACAAGTTTTTCCTCTCTTGCATGTTTGTGTTTACAGATTTATGTTGAATACTTGAAGATCATTTGAAGTGCAAAGTTGTAAAGTTGCAAAGTTGCATTGAAAATTTTTCATCTTGATGGAAACTCTTCTATAGGCCAGATCTGGAAGTTTGAGAACCTAAGATCTAAGAAGAAGGAAGTGCAGACATTGAGCCTCAGGATCACATTCAGAGATTTTAGAAATTCAAGATGGGACTAAGTTAGTACAACAAGGGCATCTTATTCCTCCAAGTGGAATTTTGTAGAGATTCTTTTAGATTTTGTTCTGACATCTGAAGATTTCGCATCTTCCCTAAAAAATAGCAACGAGACTTGTTGATGGCGAAATTGAGACAACAACATTAAAATAAAATATTTCTACTCTATTTCACCTGAAAAAGATAACTGATCTAAAACCACCTATCTTCCAAGGTCTCTATAGTTAGTTCTCAATTGTGTTGTTTTGTTGAGTGGTCAATGAGGCTATAATGTTCAAGGGTCCTACTGGTTATTGTGCTTCTTGATTTCTGCAAGATCAAAATTCTATCTAAACCTACTCTAACAAGGGGATATAAAAAAGGGAAAAAGATAGATCAGGGACACAAAAAAGAAAAGAATGTTGATTCATCAGTTAACCGACCAGTTACTCTTCTAGGAACACCTAAAATGAACTATAGAACAAATCAACCTGTAATCAATAGAAAGATGGACATTCATTCATAGTGCAAACTTTAACAACAGATCAAAAATCACCATTTCAAAAAAAAGAAAAGACAAAACCTCATTCCTTAAAGAATTCCAAATCAAATGGTTAACAAAATAAACATCATTCCAAAATACAACTTAAAGCATGTTTAAATATGACTACTACTGTTGCAAAATAGATAAACAACATTTACATGTCTAACAAGATTCACCAGTGCACAAAAATCAATGTCTTCAAATTGATTAAGCTAAACTAATAATTGAAGAAAATTGTATCATCTACTCTACTACTAACTATAATCAGTCTTAAGAAAAATTTCTAACTCCTTTCAAATGAGCCTAATTTGACATTTAATAGCTCAATCATTTACATAATTCCCTCCAAAACTGAGACATAAAAAAATGTAGCTTTTGTGCATATACAATCACCATAAAGACAACCTCATGTTTCAACTCCATTTTAGCTTCAGTTAACAATTGCATCTTTCAGTTACATTTGAAACTTATAGTTCATGATTGCAACCTCTAGTTTAACCTTAAGTCTATCCTTTTTGTATGATGAGCAACAACATTCTTTCTAGAAATAAACTCAGGTGAGCCCACCATACATTCAGTTTACTACCAGTTCCATTATCTCTCCATAAGATATCCTCCTTTGCATGTGAGTTTTGTAATCTCCTCTCAATCCATTATCTTTTTAGCCTTCAAAAGTACCTGAAAACCAAAATGCAAGAAACACATAATCAATTTATAAAACTAATTAATGAATAATATTTAACTAATTCTAAAAATTAATTAAATATCTAACATATATAATTAAAGATGCATTTGGTTAAATAGTTGTGTGCCTTGTACTTAGGCTTCTACTCAATGGGATTGGGACTTCAAAACTTTTAGGTGCAGGTGCAAAACCATGATAGGAGTGGAACTATGATAGGAGAAAAAATAGAACCATTTCCGAATGTGAAAATTTTCCTTTTTGTTTAGTTTTGGTTCTCATATTGTTCTAGTTCCAAAAAGAAACTTTTTACTAAGGTGGGGTCGGGGCCAAGGTGAATTGGAACTAGGATCGAAATGGAAACCAGAAATAGAACCATTCAAAGTTCCAAGTTTGGTTTCGGTTTAAGTTCCACTTCCGCCAAAGGAAAAGGATGCAAAAGGGAGACAAAACCTAATCGGGAGCAAGATTGAAATGAGGACGAGTACACAACCCCTGCATACATTAGAGGAAAAAGTGGCAGCGGAAGCAGAGTTGAAATGAAATATGGAACCCGATGTAAGCCTCCACATTCCATTTTCATTACGGTTCTGGTCCCATTGCAAGGAAAATGACAAGAAAGTAATGGAAACTAGACTCAGAACTTTGCAAAAGGTTCTAGATCTAGTTTTAGTTCTGATTTTGCCCCCAAAAGACAAAGAAAACAATCGAGAGTGGGATCAAAACCAAAACCAGATTTGGAACTTTGCAAAGTTCCAAGTTCGGTTCCATTTCTAGTTCCGCTTCCGCCAAGGGGAAAAGAAACCACAAGCAAACAAAAGACAACTCAAGTGAGAAACAAACCCAAGAGTGCAAGGCGAACCAAAAAGACAAAGAATACCAAAAAGGCAAGGGTGGGGCTAGGACTAGAACCGAATCCAGACTTGGAACCTTCACAAAGTTTTGAGTCCAGTTTCCATTCTGGTTCCACTTCTGCTAGACAAATATTCTAAGGACTTAGAATGAAAAAGAACAACTCCTAAGACCCAAACAAAAACACCAAGGACAAACAAATACAAGGGGGACCCATTTTGATAAAAAATTAAAATGGGGTGGCTATGCAAGCAATAACAAATGGCGAGTCGGCTGAGAAAATGGTTTACCCATTTTCAAGACACTAAAGAATTCAATCACCTAGAACCTCTAGTTCATGAACTTTTTAAAATTTAGGTATGATTAGTTAAGGAAAACAAGGTTGAGCTAGAATCTCAAAATGTAAACCAACATTAACCACTTTGAATTTGAGTGTGTGCATGTATGGTGCATCTATTTTAAAAAAATCTCCTTCTACTCCTTAACAACTGTATTCAAGATTCAAGCTACGTAAGTTGAATCCCTATGACCATCGTGCAATGATATCATGGCTATTGCTCCACTGCCAGACAGGCATCCATATCCCCAATGAAGATACCTCTACTGCCAATTAGGTGTCCATAGGCCCAATAAAGATACCTGAAATACCCTTCTTGTACTGAGTTTTTCATTATTCATTGATTCTTTTTTCTTCTCATTTTATAAGCTTTTCCTAAAGAAATTCTTTATTAGATTTTCTCAATACTTAGATGTAGCAATCTATAGCTTTCGGTTGAGAACTACAATGGACCTCATGATAGTGTTAGGATTCATATTTTTCACCCAAATCTAAAATACAATCACTTAGAGACAAATGGGATTTTATGTAGAACATATGTTATCTATTTTGTGACAGATTCAACAGTGGTTTATGAGATCTCTTACAATGTACCAATTTTTTTTAACCTTTTAGACCATTATATAAAAAGAACACAAGACACAGGTCATGAAATGAACAATTTCCATGGACATACCTAAAAATACCTAAACCAACTTCTCTCTTAGTACCTTTAGCATATAGTGAATAACCACTCTATATTTTGAAATAGAGCAAAACAGAAATCACCCCAAGACATAACAACAGAAACAAAAACCACTAGGACAAAACAAACAAACAAACAAACAAACAAACAAGAAAAATAACAAACCAAAACAAACAAAGGGATGAGCCAACAAAACCAAAATAGAAAACAAGAATAAAGACAACAAACAAACAAAAAAAGATCAAAAACAAAAAAGAAACAGACAAACCCAAAAACAAAACAAAAAGAAAACTAACTAAACCAAAAACTAACACTAACAAATCCTAATCCTAAACTAACTCCAAAATGGAACTCAAAAAACACAAAACAACAAAAACTTGTACATTGACCCAACTGATTTTTCATTATGTGCAGCAATCTTAACTTGCTAGGTGCGGTTCTAAATCTAGCAAATTTATATTTATACTCAGAAATATAAAGTTTATGTGCAATATATTCATTTTGAAGGTATAAAGTTTGAAATATTAATAGTTGTGGGTTCTCAGTCTTGTCATGATTTACCCACAAACATATTTTACTATCCCCAACATCATAATCAAACTAAAAAATCATTAAAATACATAAGATGATGAAAGGACACCACCTGATTTAGAAGACCTTCAGTTGCTAATGCAGACTTGTGTTGTACAAATTCCTTCTCACAAGGCTTCAACTCATGGAACACCACTCTGTTTCACTTCAATTCATGCATGTCAACATAAAGGGAATCCATTAGAGGCACATCATTATTATTCAAGGGGTCACAACAAGATTTAAAATTTACATGCATATCCCTATCATTATTAGTTTCAAACAATAAACCAGTATGCTTGATTTCACCACGATTATCAACCTCAATCACATTCTCAACAACATAGACTTTACTAATTACATGGTCAACTTCCTCAACCTTTAAATCAAAATTTTCAAATTTTTCCTTACATATTATAGTAGCCTCCCAACTGATAAGAAATTAGAGCAACTTACCTCAGAAGGAGTACTAGGAGGAAAAATCTTACATGAGTCATCTACAACGAGGTTCATTTTGCAACTGGAATATTCATGTGCCAACATTACTGATTTCATCTTGGGCACAGAGTCACAAATTGTCTGGGTCTCCTCAGAAGGACTAAGTAACAAATCGCCCATGTTGTCAACTTGCAAGTTTCGCAAACCTACCTCCTCCTGAGATGAAGCATCGTTGTTAGCACTCTCTTCAAATATGTCACCCAAAAGAGTTTGAAAATCAGCATCCAACTCATCATCATTAATTCTAGAGATACTGGTACATGGTGAATAAGTATCGTCTTCAAACAACTCATTTGAATGAAGAGAATCAAAACTAAAAGGATAATCACCCATTTCATTCTCTTTGTCATGGTGAAGTGGTTCAATCTTTATAGCAAACTCTTGGTCATCTTCTTGACATACATAAATTTGATGTACTTAATCATCAGGCAACACTTGGTGAATCTACAAATCTATTTGAACTTCTTCCCTGGAAGAGTCATTTTGGAATTCGAGTCCTTGTCTTTGACCAGGAGATTCATTTACAATCTCATCTTGAAGTGTGTTCTCTATTTCAATTTGTTCATTATTCAAATTAGTAGAGTCATTTTCCTATGTTAACTCATCAAAAGATGTTTTGTCATTACTAATGCTCATGAAAGAGTCTATGAATGTATCAATAAATTCACTTTCCATATCCAAAAAATCTGCACAAGGTAGGGAAACTTTATTAGTCATGGAATCCATCTCGGTGTAAGGATCAAGGTCATTAGAAGATGGGGAAGGACTAAACATCTCTTCGCAGTTACTCTCATCATTTTGGATGGACTGATTATCATTTTCATGTGTGCTAGCTGTTTCATCTTCCTCATTGAGTGGACAAGTATTCTAGGGATCTTCCATAAGTATTCCTTCAATAGTGATTAGATGTTTGAAATATAACTCCATCCTACCAAGGAAAACATGGCAATCCATCTGAAAATGTTGATTTGTTCGATGTATCCTACATCCATTTGGCCTAACAAGTTATGATAGCTTTAGATCCACTAATTCTTCCAACTTCTCCCTTATTTAATTTTGCATACGTGGTATATCCAGCCAACATGAACCATGCTCCTTCATCCATCCCTCATCTTGTTGTTCATCTTGTTCAAAAGAAATGTTCAAAGTGTTGGAAGGAGATTCTTTAGCTATTGATTTTTTATGACAACAGTCTTCTGTTAATACCTCATTTCTTTCAATATCATTATTAGTATCAAAATTTTCAACAAAATCATATTCTAGCTTGATATTTCCATTATGCTCTAAATTTATATCCATTTCATGCTCTTTGTCAAATAAAACATCAAAATGGTATATTTGCTCATCAAATCTTTTAGTTACACCTTCAATATGATATAATGGATCATGTGTTGGAGTATGACCAAAAATAGATGATATAGTCACAACTTCATTGGTAGGTGGAATACTTACTTCTATTATTGGATTTTGCAAAGCTTGGATTTTCATGTGGGTAGGCGTTGTGGGTAAACCAGTGCAAAGATGCGAAGGGTGGTATTTTTTAAGTACATGATCATTATAGTTCTTACCTTGATTATGCAGGTTTCTAATGTCTTGTCCAGATTGTGCCAGCAAGAGAGCTTTGCTAAATACATCCCATAAGGTGGTAACTTCGCCACAACATTTAATTCTTTCCACCAATAAAGTATTCAAACCCCAATAATAATGCTCTTTTATCACATAACCATTAATAATCAAATCTGAATTTGCAACTCGCTTAAGCATGAGAAGGAACCTATGATTAAACTGCATAATTGATTCATATGGTGCTCTTTTCATGGCTGCAAATTAAAGTGATGGGTTGTGCATATGTGCATAAGGATCAAATCGATCTAAGAATAAGACTTCCAACTCCATCCATGAACAAATACTATTTGGGGAAAGATTATCATACCATTTCTATGTTGTACCTTGAAGTGTTTTGACGAACAATTGAAAAGAAATATCTTCATATCAAACCTTGAGAAAAGTCAATAAATCCCAACAAATCTTAACATGATTTGAAGCTTTTTGTCCATTGTCAGAAAATAAAGGAAGCCTGTTATAGATGTGAGGCAAAATTTCATGAATAATTCTAGGGATATACAAAGGGCTATCCATCAGAGCTGGGTTTTCCAAGATCTAACCCAATCCCATACAACAAAGAAAATTTTTCTCTTTAGGCCCTCCTTCTAGTGCCAGTTCTTTTGATGGCCAAATTGACACAACAATGTTAAAATAGAATATTTCTACTCTATTTCATCTGAAAACGATAATTGATCTAAAACCACCTATCTTCCAAGGTCTCTATAGTTAGTTCTCAACAGTGCTATTTTGTTGCTCACAGTCACTGAGGCTATAATGTTCAAGGGGCCTACTGGTTATTGAGCTTCTTGATTGCTACAAGATCAATATTTTATCTAAACCTAATCTAATATGGGGGTATAAAAAAGGGAAAAAGATAGATCAGGGACACATAAGAGAAAAGAATGTTGATTCATCAGTTAATCATATCTATTACTCTTCCACAAACACCTAAACTAAATTGCAAAACAAATCAACCTATAATCAATACAAAGTTGGACATTCATTCACAGTGCAAAAGAAAAGATAAAAGATAAAACTTCATTCCTCAAAGAATTCCAAATCAAATTATTAACAAAACAAACATCATTCCAGAATATAACTTAAAGTAGGTTTAAATATGGCTACTGCTACTATTGCAAAACAAATAAATAACATTTACATGTCTAGAAAGATTCACCACTGCATAGAAACCAATGTCTTCAAATTGATTTAGCTACACTAAGAATTGAAGAAACTTGTATCATCTACTCTACTACTAACTCTAATCAGCCCTAAGAAAAATGTCTAACTCCTTTCAAATGAGTCTGATTTGAAATTTAATAGCTCAAACATTTACATAATTCCCTCCAAAATTGAGACATCAAAAGCTATAGCTTTTGTGTGCATACAATCACCATAAAGACAACCTCATGTTTCAGCTCCAGTTTAGCTTTAGTTAACAACTTCTTTTAGTTACATTTGCAGGAGCTTCTAGTTCATGATTGCAACCTCTAGTTTAACCTTGAGTCTATCCTTTTTGCATGATGAGCAACATCATTTTTTCCAAAAATAAACTCAAGTGGGCCCACCATACATTTAGTTTAGTATCAGTTTCATTATCTCTTTAGAAAATATCCTCCTTTGCATGTCAGATTTGTAATCTTCTCTCAATCCATTATCTTTTTAGCCTTCAAAAGTACCTGAAAAACCAAAAATCAAGAAACACATTAATCAATTTATAAAATAAATTAATGAATAATATTTAACTAATTCTAAAAATTAATTAAATATCTAACATATATAAAATTTAAAGATGCATTTGGTTAAAAAATTTTGTTCCTTGTACTTAGGCTTCTACTTAGCGGAATCAAGACTTCAAAACTTTTAGGTATGGGTGCAAAACCATGACAGGAGAAGAATCATGATAGAAGCATAACTGGAACCATTTCCCAATGTGAACATTTTCCTTTTTATTTATTTCTAGTTCTCATATTATTTTGGTTCTAAAAAGAAACTTTTTACTAAGATAGGGTCGGGGCCAGGGTGAATCGCAATCGAGATTGGAAAGGAAACCGAACCCAAAACAATTCAAAGTTCCAAGTTTGGTTTCAGTTTCAATTCCACTTCTGCCAAAGTAAAAGGATGTAGAAGGGAGACAAAACCTAATTGGGAGTGGGATTGAAACAAGGAAAAGTACACAACACCTACATACATCAGAGGAAAAAGCAGCAACAAAAGCAAAGTTGAAATGAAATCAGGAACCCGATGTAAGCCTCCACATTCCATTCTAGTTTCGATTCTGGCCCCGCATAAAAGGAAAATGACAACAAAGGAATAGGGATGGAATCGAAACCAAAACTGGATCTGGAACCTTTTGTAAAGTTCTGAGTCTAATTTCCATTTCAGTTCTGCTCCCACTAGAGGAACAAACACCAACACAGGAAAAATGAGAAACAAAAAACAAAGGGAAGCGGGTCTGGAACAAAACCGAATCCAAAGTAAGACACAAATGGGAACAAAAATACAAAGAAAATAAGTGGGAGTGGGATTGAAACCAAAACCGGATCTGTAACTTTGCAAAGTGCCAAGTTCAGTTCCATTTTTTGTTCCACTTCTGCCAGGGGGAAAAGAAACCACAAGCAAACAAAGGACAACTCAAGGAAGAAATGAACCCAAGAGTGCAAGGAAAACCAAAAATACAAAGAAAACCAAAAAGGCAAGGGCATGGCCAAGACCGGAGCCAAATCCAGACTTGGAACCTTCACAAATTTTGAGTCCAATTTCCATTTTGGTTCTGCTTCTGCTAGACAAAAAGAACAAGGACTTAGGAAAAAGAACAACTCCTAAGACCCAAACAAAAACACCAAGGACAAACAAACACAAGGGTGACTCATTTTGATCAAAAATTAAAATGGGGTGGTTATGCAAGGCATAACAAGACTAAGACAATAGTAAGGGCATATTAGTCCTCCCTAGCATATTTTGACAGTATTTTTACATTTCCAAAATTATCATCACATTTCCAAACTTCCCAGGTACACACATCCTAAATTTTTGTTGCTTAATTTCATCATTTGCACTCATTATTTGGCTTGCATTACTAGGTTTTGTGAGTTGAATCTTAAATTGTCTTTTCTAAGCTTTTTCTTGGTGGTGAACCCCTCAAAGCTTAAAGAACCCCCTCCTAGGTCTTCCTTGTTGAGAATTGACTCACCTTTGGGGTTGATACTCAATCCAATTTGGGACCCTAGGACATATTGGAGAACTGTGGTAGGTATGTGCATGCTCATCATGGAAAAAATAGGCCCTTAAGTGGCAAAAAATTCAAAAATATCAGAGTTAGCAAACTTGACGTAAAAATTTGAATAAGTTATTTATATTAGATATAAGTAGAGGACTCATGTACTGATGTGATGCATATTTTTATTTTAGATATAAGTAGAGGACTCATGTACTGATGTGATGCATATTTTTTTGTAATTTTTTACCAAGTAAATAATTAATTATGAATTTTTTATTACAACTTTTAGAAAATATAAGAACTCGTATGTCTGACCAACTTAACTTGGTCAAAACTTCATGAAATTCAATTTTTCTTTTTTTAATCCTATAGTATGCGATGCATAGAATGTGACACATGTTTCAGATTCAAAAAATATGATACCATTTGAAAGCTATATATGTTTTTCAATCAGCCTATCAATCAGGACTTTAGTTGTAATTCAAATAGAAAATGAATAATAATTATTTATTAAATTCAAAGTAAAGCATAATTTATATTGGTTGAAAGTTGAGAATCTCCTTTAAAAACTCTCTTCGTTTCATCAATTTTGGGTAAAAAAGAAATTGTAAGCCACATACCCTACACATACCCATCATATCACCACTTTTTGGCCCATCACGATCCTGCACATACCCTGGTGTTATATGACCTTAGATGCCATAAAGTACCCATTCCCCTATTGTTCATTTTGGTGAACCCAACATTCTAGAACATTCATTTTTTCTGATTTGGAGTTCCTTAAGGTCCTAGATCTATGTTGCATTCATTCTTGCATTACATCTTGCATTAGTGAATTTGCATCTAGGGTTTCTCATATTTGCATTAGTGAAAGTGCATATAGGTTGCATTTTTCTTTCTTACATCATCTTATCTCATTGGAAAACTAAAAAGTTCATTGTCAATCATGCTAATTGCATTTAGGAATATTGTTATTGCATTCAAACTTGAAAAAAATGCATTCAACTTTGCATCCAATTGCTTGTTATTAGTTACTTTTTCTTGCATTCATTTGCACACTTTTGTATTTCTAAACATTAGGTACTTGAATAGGAAACTTGGGAACACTGTAAACAATCCATATTTTGTTTTTTTTTCTAAAAAAAACCTTTACTGGGACTAAAACATCCTAACTAGTGTCTTAGTCCCTCTATGGTTTTTTGGCTCAAAATCCTCTTTGTGTTGTTTGTTGTCTATTCCAGTTACTGGAACCTCAAAATTCCTTTAGTAGGACCAAGATGCCCTTGCTGGAATCTTAGTCCCTGTTGATTTTGAAGCTACAATTTGTAGGGTTTAAATCTACTTTTCTATGCTTTTGTTTGTTCCTTTCAATTTTCTATTACAGTTTGTAGAATTACTATTATTCCAATTTCTTTCATTTCAAGTGTATTTTGAAATCATTAGATTTAAAAATGCTCACATTTTTTAAACTTTGCATAATATGGATAAAAGCACACTTCACTTTTGCATATACAATATTTACATTCATAAAAAATTTCATAAGTTTGATAAAAGTGTTTTTCACTTTTGGATATACATTGGATAAAAGCGTTTTGCATCTTTGGATATATATTGTTTACATTATCAAAGCATTGCATGAGATGGTTAAAATTACTTTTCATTTTTGGTCAGACAATGTTAGTACCTTACCTTTCTAGGAATGCTAAGAAAATTTTCATATTCCCTCCATATGAGAGTGTTTTAGTGAAAGAGACCTTGGGGTATGTGCAGGATCATGATGAGCCAAAAAGTGGCAATATGATGGGTATTTATAGGGTATGTGGCTAATGAATTTTTTTCCCCCAAAATTGATGAAACAAAAAGGGTTTTTAAAGGAGATTCTTAGATTTCTACCAATATAAATTATTCTTTATTTTGAATTTAATAAAAAATTATTATTTATTTTCTATTTGAATTAAGGCTAAAGCCCTGATTGATATGTTGATTGGAAAACATCTATAGCTTTCAAACAGTATCACATTTTTTGAATCTGAAACATGCATCACATTCTATGCTTCACATACTATAGGATTAAAAAATAAATTGAATTTCATGAATTTTTGACCAAGTTAAGGTGTTCAGACATACGAGTTTTTATATATTTTAAAATTTGTAATAAAAAATTCATAATTAATTATTTACTTGGAAAAAAATTACAAAAAAATATGCATCACATTGGGACATGAGTTCTCTACCTATATCTAAAATATAATAAAAAAATATTATCATTTTATTGTGGTTAGGGTGGTCAGACAGACACCTACTTATTTTTTTCCATGAAATTTAGGTACTACTACATTGAAATTTTAAATTTTCACCAAATAGATTTTATTTTTCTTAAAATAAACCTAGTATTTTAGAAACTACATTCAATTTGCTATAGATTCTATTCTTACAAATTTTTGAAATAATATAGATAACTTAAATTTAAATTGTTACGTCAAGTTTCCTAACTCTGATTTTTTTGAATTTTTTGCCACTTAAGGGCATGTTTTTTCCATGATGATCCTGCACATGCCCCTTGGACAATCCTAACGATCATATTTTTTCTTCTCCTAATATCTCTCCTACTAGCAAAGAAGATATTTTAGTGTAAGAAGAACCAACCAATGAGAGTTTTGAGAATCCTAGTTGTTTCTCTCCTTCTACCTCTCTTATTAAGCAAGACATTGATGAACAAGAAGAAACAAAAATAGGTAATCATGATGAACACATAACACAACAAGTGACCATTGAAACTTCAACTAGTCTACATTCATCTCCCAACATATTCACCTATTGTGATAATGTTGTAGAGGATGGAAGCGTAAGTGAAGATATGTTGGTGTTGGATGATCAAAACTTTAAGATCTATGAGAATCCTCTCTATGCTCCCTCTCCTATTTTGGAAGAAATTATAGGACAAAGGAATGAAATTATGGATAATCATGCTAATTACATTTGTTCTGCTCCTAGTATCTCTCCTAGTTGTGAGGAAGATGCCTTGGTGTTAGAAAATACAACCATTGAAAGTCATGAAAAAAACATTTTTGAACAAGATAATGACATCATTGATGAGCAAGACAATTCAACCATTGACCATTCCCCTACTTGCGATGAAGTCATCTTAGAAGAACCAATCCTTGAATTTCAAGAACATTTTATTTGTAGTTATCCTAAAAACTCTCCTACTAGGGAAGATATAATGGTGGAATAAAATGAGAACATTGACAATAGTAATTCCTTAGATGAAGATGATGAAGTAACATTAGACTCCTCTTCACTAAGAAATCATGAAAATAAGGATAAGTCTTTTGAGGTTATGCATATTAGATACCCCTTGGAGTACTCTCTCGAGCCTAAACTTATCATTTATCCACCCTCTCAAAAACCACAAGGTCAAAACAAGCCCATCTTTATCCTCAAACCACCTAAGAACAATGTTTTGTAGCAACCAAGTTATAATACCATTGCTCATACATATAACACTAGAAACAATCTGCAACCAAGACAAACAAATTCAACATCCCTCCCTTTGCCTAATCCCATTTTTCCTAGTGCTCCTCATTTAACTTTGCATAGTGGGAAGGAGTATGATCTTGTTGAACAACTTAAGAATACTCCTGCAAAGATATCCCTATGTGACCTAATTCAGAATTCACCTAATTATCACACTATGCTTCAAACAACCTTGCAACAAGTTGTGGTTCCCTCTAGTGAAAACTCAAATGACATAGTAGCTGTGATCCAAGGAATGAATGCTTACATTGTTTTCCACCAAAGTGAACTCCCCCCCCTTTGGAAGTGTAAAAAAAAATGAAGCTTTCATAGTAATATCTTGATATAAAAGGACAGGGATAAAGAGAACCCTTGTTGATAATGGCTCATCCCTTAATGTGTGTAGTGTGACCCTTTTGGATAGGCTTGGCATCAATAAATAAAAAATTCAACCAAACTATTTATCTATTAAGGGATTTGACAATGTCAAGAAACAACCGCCTGGTGTGATTGCCTTGCCTATTATAGTTGGGAAGGCCACATTAGAAACACCAATCCATGTTATGCCTCATAAGCTTTTGTAAAATCTCCTTTTAGGTAGACCATGGATTCATGCAATGAATTGGGTGCTCTCTACCATTCATTGTATCATGAAATATCTCTACAACAACAAAATTTATACAATTGAATCCAATCCTGAACCATAAGTTTTTTGAACATTAAGAAAGGTAAAGAGAATCCTATAAAAACATTGACACTAGCTACACAGGTAGAACCCATTCAAGAACAACACAAAAATATAGATTTCCTAAACCCTTCACAATGGTATCAATAGATGATTTGGGATCGTTGAATTTCAAACCAACATTCATGGGAGAATACAAGATCATAAAAAAAGATTTAGAAAAGGGAAAAGAAAAAGTCTCAATGTCAACACAAAATTTGGATGACCCTTCAAAAGCATCCACTTCAACAACTTTACCATAAAATGAAAATTATACAACAAACTTCGACGAAACTGACTATCAACAACAACCGTTTCCAAAAGAGACAAAGAAACTTTATGGAAAAGGTTATGAAATGATGAAACAACTTGGTTATAGTGGAAAAGGATGTGGTGCTAGAGAACAAGGTATTTGTGTCCCTATAGAGCCTCAAACACAAGAAAAGACTAGTGGTCTTGGTTATTTCCCTTTGATAGAAATAAACAAGCCTTCACTTAACATCAACACTCTAACAAAAGATTCCTCTTTAGAAGTTGACTTTAACAATAGTGCATCTTGAATTGATAGACACTAGTGGTCTTGATTGTTATCATTTGAAAGAAATTAAAAAGTCCTTGCTTAACATTAACTTCATCATGCAACACACTAATGATTCAAATTCATTATATTTTACACATTCCTTTAAAGAAGAGTACAAAATCTCACAATCTAAAGAGTCTTGTGTAAGTATGGCATCCTGTACTAAGCAAGAGATATCTTTATCACAAAATAAAGAACCATTTTCTAATTTTGATCAAGAGAGTATCTTGTCAAGACTTCTCCAAGATTGTTTGATCTCTCTTCCTCCAAGAACACAAAATAAATTTTACTACAAGAGTTCATTTTGTGCATATCATAAAGTTCATGGTCATGCTACTAATGAATGTAAGGATCTAAGTGATAAATTCAACATATTAAGGAGTGTGGTGCTCTTCCTTGTGTTGAAGCACCTAATTCCTCTAATTGATACTTATTTTTACCTGAGCGTGTTTCTATTCAATCATTTTGACTCACCCTTTCCCTGCACTGAGTGGGGGCAAGGAGTTAGGTAGCCTTGTCCTTGTATGTTACCTGTCATTGCCTCTTTCCGCTAGTTGACTTCCTTCCATGTATATGTAAGAGCAAGCTTGGGATGTTGATGACATGCCTTAAGTTGACTCACATGTGGCATACTTCTTCATGATGTAGCTTATTGGAAACATATGAATATGCATAGGGCTTTCCGAATAAGCTCTCATGTATTCTTCTACTTTAAAGCAATTTCTCACACTAATTTTGTTAGCAACCACTTTAAAGTGGGGGCATACATCGACACTCATATTTCATTGTGTGATTTTATTTCTTCCAGTGATGCATTCCTTTCTTGGTGGTGTCATTGGGTTTGATTTCCTCCGAGAGTGTGATATTTCTTTGACTTGTCCTCTCTTGGAGATGTTAAGTACAATGTTCCCTAAGATGAGACCTTGCATTTTTCCTCTCTTGGAGACATTAAGCACAATATTCCCTAAGATGAGACCTCACAGGAACTAAGAAAAATCCCTTTGAACATCCCTCTTTCCTATTGCATTTTCTTTTTGTACCTTATTAAAGTCATGGAGGTATGGCTTTGATACGGTTCCCTGGGGCTCACCTAGTGAAAAACTAGCTTCACTAGCCCTTGTGAGCATGCATTTTATTTTCTTCCTTATCATAGTCATGGGGGTATGAATTTTCTATGGATCTCTTGGGGCTCACCTATTGGACAACTAGCTTCACTAGCCCTTGTGAGTGTGCATTTTGTTTGCATAGTGGACAACGTGTTCCACTTGTAAACCTTTTTTTGGACAAACAACCTAGACCTAGTCCATAGTGTGTTGGATAGCCAATAGAAGCTTGATCTATTACATTTTTATTTTTCATTTTTCTATCTTTGATGGTGTATGTTTGTGATTAGGTTATGGCTTCATATATCATCCACATGTGTGTTCCTTTGTGCTTATGTTGGTTTATCATAGGATCTTGATCTTGGGGGCTTGGCCACCCTCTTGATTATTGTCATATCTATACTTAATATCCTTGATGGCTAATTGAGATGACAATAATTGATATCCAAATGCTTGATGAATGGCTCTTGAATCTCAATTATCTTTTCCAAGCTTTTGCTTGGTCGTGAAACCCTCAAAGCTTAAAGAACCCCATCCTAGGTCTTCCTTGTTGAGAATTGACTCACCTTTGGGGTTGATAGTCAATCCAATTTGGGACCCTAGGACATATTTGAATGAAAATTGGAAAAGTGTGGTGTTATATGACCTAGGCCATAAAGCACCCATTTCCCCCACTGTTTAATTGTGAGCTAATTCTTACCATGGTTTTTCCCTTTTTAAGTTTTTTCCATGTAAATATGGTGTTCTTGTGTTCCTTGATGTGACATTTTTTATATGTTCCTTTCATTTACTGAAAGATAAGTATGATACTTTGAATAGATGTTTGAAATGACTAAGTTAATGAGTTTTAGGGAATATTGATTCACCCCCCTCTTAGTATTATAGGTGTTCAACGGATGTTCCCCAAGGTATGACCTTTCATGCATTAAGTAAAGCCCGTTTGATTATCTTGATTTTTTAGCTTTTTAGCTTTATCATATTTATCCCTTGATACATAAACCTTATCATATTCATGGCCACCCAACATAATACACCTTTCCTAGGGCCATGTGTTTCATGAGTGTAGAATAATACATCTTGCTAGCCATGTGGAACCTGTTATATTTTGTGGAACCTTATCAAGTTTATTAGGGAGTATAACTCTTGATATGGTTGACATGGGTACACAATTTTATACCTAGTGCATTCTTCCAATTTTTCCACCTTGACATGGGTACACCTTGTAGACCTAGTGTGTGTCTCACATTTTACCTTGTCTTGGGATCTCACCTAGTGAATATTGGACTTCACTAGCTTATGTGTCTCCTACTTTGTGATTCACCTACAAAAAATTAGAATTTTCTATAGTGTGAGTCATGAACCCTTTTAACATGACCACCTAGCATAATACAACTTTCTTTCTAGTGGAGCCATGTGTTCCATGAGTGATGCGCACAACTTTAGTCCTCAAGGAGCATTTTGTTTATTTTATGGAAAACTTTTGGTATTTGAGAAAACTTAAGACCGAGATCTCTTTGCCTTACTGACTCAAATCCTTTTATTACTAATCTTGTGTTTTAATGTGTATTTTTCATGTTTCTTCTTCTTGATTGCATCATGTTTACATCATTTTTGTTTTCATTTTTTCATCATATTTATGTTCCATCATGCAATGTTTTTTCATTGTGTATGCTTCATGTTTTCTAACATGTATGTTTTTTTATGATGTATTGATGCATGTCTCTTACATGCATGCATGCTCCTTTGTTCTTATATTGGTTTTCCATAGGATTTTGGGTCCTAGGGGCTCAGACACCCCCTTGGTCCTTAGTCATCCTATTTCTTTAACATTTGCACATTTGAACCCATCTTGATTCATATCTTTCTACTTTAGTGCGAGTCTAAGTATAAGTTCATACTCTCACTAAAGTGGGGGCTAAATTTAGTATAAAAAAGGGTATACACTTACAATTTCACATTATGTTTTGGACCCCCTAAATTATTGAGCCTAATTGACCCCATAAGTACCTAAAATTATGTATTCCAAAGCCCATTTGTCTCATTTTTCAATACGCAACAAGCATCAATTGAATAAATGCATTCAATTCACATGTTGCCCCCAATAATGAGTGTCCTAGAAATTTGGGCTAGGTCCCATTCACCCAAAGGCGACTGGGTCCCTTTTCTTAGCTAGGACCTATTTTTAAATATGTTTTTGGAAGAAATTTAACATTAAAAATTCAACTTCCAAATGTTGGCTTCTTAGATCTAATTTTTAGGAAATTAAATAAATGGCTATAAATACCTATTTTTCAATTATTTTAAACTAGAACACAATTTGAAGAACTTATGATCAAGCATTATTGTCAAGAGCAAATCAAAAGAAAATTTTTAGAGCTTTATTATAGCAATTCAGGATTCAAGCATCATGTCAAAGTGTTTGTGATTTTATGTTATCATGTTATCATTATTTTGTTAAGGCTAACATCTTTTTGTAGGTCTCTAAAGTATCCAAGAATTCAAGAAAATAAAAATCCAAATACTTGAGGTGATGTGTATGTATTTAGTCCTTCAAGGTAGCCATTGAAGGGTAGTGAGTTATAGCATTTTTTTTAGTCATCATTTAGACTTCCTTTCCATTAAGGTTTTACCATTGGCATTGCCATTGTGGAAGTGGGAAAACTTACATAGGGTTTGATTGAGGCAATCCCCTATATGGAACATCTTCCCTCTTTGTGGATGTGGAGGTTATAGGTTTGAAGATGATTGAAGAGATCTTGAAGGAAAATTCTCTATTGTTGCATTTGTTGTCATCAACCTTGTCAAGACACAAAAAATCACATCAAAATTTATTTACGACATTATGAAAGTGGGACAGGTGGGAAACAAAAGCTTAGATCTGACACCAAAGGACCCAAAAAGTTGAGCAAGACCCCCCTTACAAAGACTCAATTTCCATTGGGTGACCTATTCCTTGTAGGCATAGCCAAACTATTTTTTCTGGGAAAGCACACAGTCATCTACACCTTCCAAATATGCTAGAACTTGATTGTTTTTGTTTACCAGTTGTCAGGATCTTGCATTTTTCATTTTAGGGAATATAGGATCATTAGTTCAATCACTTAAAAATGTTTCCAATCCATTCCCCTCCTTAATTAGATGTAGATCCAAGTCTAATTTTCTCACCTTTAGAGTTGAAAGTCAACTTTTTCACCTTGTGATCTACACCTTAAAGTAACTTGGAAAAAGGCCAATTTGTACCCTAGTTTCTTTGCATTTAGGACCTAGGATCACTTTTTCTATGTTACACCTCCCATATTCCATGATGGTTTCTAAGAAGTTTATGCTATAGTAACCTTTGGTTCCTTTAAGTCTTGTAGGGTTCCATAGGGTAGCAAGGTCGTTAGAGGCTTCATCCGCATTACTTATACAATACTCTACCATGTGCCATATTTTTTAACACTTTGTTCAAATGTCTCCTATTTCATCTTAGTTTCTTAGATAAGAAGAACATCCACTTTCATATCCAATATATAACACTTAATAATATGTTGTCTCAATGAGCTATTTAGTCCTTGAATATTCAAGGTTATTATCTTCATTAAGAAGTAGAAAAAGAAGTCAGTATCTATCAGATATTGACTAGGGGAGGCCTAGCTTCTCCTAAACTAATTTTTAGTTTCCTTTTAGCTTGAGAGACCCTCAAGAGTCCTCTATTTCCTAGAATCCACCTCATGAGAAGCCTCTTTAGACCTAGTATCTCTCTTAGAAGGTCTCCCTTTATTTTATTCACCCCCCACATCCGCTCTCTTTATTTTTTGATTTTCCATTTACCTAATTCCATTCTTTTTCAGATCATCCTTTAAAGTGCTTAGAAAAGATAAAGGGGACTCCAAATCCCCAAAAATGAATAAGGCTATTGAATCATGCTTAATCTTGTTGTGGCTCTCCCTATGTAATACATTTTCCCCGCCTAAGGAAGTATATATACTTCTTTCAACATTTTTCTCTAAGAATTTTTGGGGGAGGGGGGAAGGTCCAAATCACTATTCTTGATTTCTTCAGAAATATTAGCATTATGCTAGGCCTGAGGGATATTCTCCTTAGATGAAGCTGGTGGTTCCAGACCATTGTTTTCTTCTCCACTATTTGCATCTTGTTGCATTTTTTATTCCAACACAACTAAAAGCTTAGCATGGGGGAGCCTCAATTCCTTATTTTTTTTCTCACAGAGCTTCATCTCCATTGGATTAGGAAGAACAACTTCATAAATTGCTTTATATTTTTGTGAATGTTGTTTTTCACAAGAGTTGCTAAGATATCCAAATCTCTTACAAAGTTGACAAAAAATTCCAACATTTTTATATTCTATATCTTGATTCCATATCCTAAACCTTTATTTTAGATTTATCGAGGAGGGAAGGAATTTATTAACTACCACATTCACACATATTCTAGTAAAAATCATCCTTGATTTTTGTAAAGTAACTTTATCAATAACTAAAAGGCTCTTGAAAGAGTTAGCAATCCCATGATAAATTTTTATAATCCAAAGCTCCAGAGGAAGCATAGGAAGCCAAATTTGGGTGGGGGAAGTTGAGCCAAGATCCACGAAGGGGTCAAAGCTAGGCTTCCACTTGCATAAGGATAAAAATTTCTTAAATTTTTTATCCAATGCCCATAGGCCTCAAGTAAGGGTCTAAATCAAATATCCATGATTCACAAAACTAAACAGAAACAAACCATTAGACATGGTGCTAACACTCACATCTAGTTTAAGTTTCCAAGTTGAATCAATCTATTTCCTCACTTGATCAATATTTTGTCTAAAAGGCAAAAAATTACCTACAAGAGATAATTGAAGACCCACAATAGTCTCATCCATGATTTCATTTGGTATTTTAACCTCGTTGCCTTCCACAACATAACACATGTTCAAGGCTCTTGGAGCCTTAGAGTACTTAGATAAAGAATAGTCGTCGACCAATTTTTCCACAAAGGTGACTAGATTTTCTTCCATAAAAAGCAATTGAGCCCCAACCGAGTGGACACCATAGCTTTTCTAGCCTCCCAAGAGACAACTTTAGAAGACGAGGGTAAAGTTTTGAATTTTACCCTAGAATTACTTCTCACTAGGTTGGATTTCCCACCATCAACAGTTGACAGAGAGGATACAAATTTGAAAGTGGACACCCACTGAGTCCCCCACTAGGAAACACCATGGTGGACTAGGTGGGTACAAAGAAAATTTTAATTTTGCAGAGGGCACGCAAGAGTTCTCAAACTACATTGTGTCTTAATGTTATGACTTGAGATATAAATTAATTACTATTCTATGTGTAACCTAATTAAACTTATGTAACTAGTGTGAATAGGACCTAGGTTACAAACTAGCTAGATAAAACACCCATTCTACACCAATAAATAAAAAGTTGGGGATTGCAATTGAAAGGCAACATTTTCATTGAAAGTATTAATTTTATCCACCAATCCTTAAGGATATGACATATGTCAAATCATAGGTCAATCATAAGAGTATTTGGTGTACATTAAAAACTTCCCTTGCGCATGCATGGAGCCATGTTCAACTCCACAAACACTCAAACACACATGTCTCATTCTAATTGAGTATGCCAACACAATGGAGTGGATGTGAAAGATAATAATATGTGCCAACAAAAGACTTTAAAGTTTTCTTATATTTTATTTAGATCTATGACTAGGGTAAAGAGGTCAACAAATCATATGACGCATGCATAGCAGCCCATAATTCTAAAGTAAAATAAAATAACTCTTAATTAAATAAAATATATTTTGTTAGAATTTGTTATCTATATATGCATTTAAGATGTCTATAATGATTTTATTTACTTTTAAACCTTTTTTTTTTAATTTTAATTTCATAATTATTCAATATTTTAAATCTAATTGCTGCAATTATATTTTATTAATATTTATTCACTTGTATTTAAGAAACATTTGTTTTAACAATCAAATTCAACTTCAACTATATTAATGGTGAAGAATTTGACAAAAATATTATATCTTAATCACTCTTAATAAACAATATAAAGACAATACAAATTTACATATGAATTAATCCATAATTTCTTTCCATGTATAAATGGTTAGATATTGTTCATTTGATCAAAATCTAAATCTATAAATATTTTATTGTGGAATTTTTTCATTCGTGATAAAGTCAACAGCAAAATTTGAATATATTGTAAACAAATATCTTAAAGCGGTGTTCAAGAACGTGCCTACGACTGTAGCTGAAGCTGTTCAAGAACGTGCCTACGACTGTAGCTGAAACTGTTCAAGAACGTGCCTACGACTGTAGCTGAGCTGGAATAAAAAAATGGCGAAAGAGATTCCAAGAGCAGCATAAATTGCAGACAGAGAGAGCATTACTTGCATCTCTGCTCAATATGGCTTTTATGGGCTTTCCTGAATCTTTGCACGCAAGAGATATTATAAGAGGGGGTGCTTATGCTCCAGCAACGGCTACACTATGCTCACTCATAATTTTCTTGTGGGTGTGGCATAGATTTAGCGTGCAAAGGAAGAGTACATTGGGATTGAGATTGCCCACAGGGCCGTTTCCATGGCCAATTATCGGAAATTTGAACCAGCTGAGAAAGCGTCCTCATCGTGATCTTCACAAGCTTGCTCTCAAATATGGGCCCATTATGCTCTTAAAACTGGGATCGGTTCCCACCATTGTGGTTTCTTCTTCTGCGATGGCGAAGGAGTTTTTGAAAACCCACGATGTAGTTTTTGCCAGCCGGCCCCTTTCTGCTGTAGGAAAATACCTTGGATATAATTTCAAGGATATTGTATTGTCTCCTTACGGGCCTTACTGGAGACACATGAGGAAGCTGTGTGTGGTAGAATTGCTGAGTACCAAAAGGATCGAGTCGTTCAGATGTATACGAGAGGAAGAAATGCTCTCCACTGTTCGTTCAATGTGGAAGATGTCTGGGCAGGGCAGCAAGCCTGTTAATCTTACCAACATGTTTTCATCGTTTACGCAGGAGGTCATGTGGCGGATCCTTTCCGGTACTAGATTGTCTTCTCAGAGTGACGCTCAACTGCGTGACAGTGGTGAAGAGATAAAGAAGCTTACAGGAGAGGCGGCAGCTGCAGCAGGAGTTATCAATATCGGTGAATTCATTCCTTGCTTAGACCGGCTGGACTTGCAAGGCGTGAAGCGGCGATTGGAAAATGTACACAATTCCATCGACCAATTGATAAAAAAGATAATAGAGGAACACCAGCAGCGCAGGATGAACTTGCACAAGGAGCACGAGCAGCAGCCTGTTGCTAAAGGCATCATTGATGTGCTCTTAGAAATGGAAAGCCTCGATGGAATGCCAATCACAGAGGAAAACATTAAAGCCATTGTTTTTGTAAGTATTCACTTTTTAGTTATAATAGAATCCCAAATATTATGTTGCTGGTATTTCTGTTTCTTTAATATGATCTAACAAGGCTGGATAAATTTTATAGGATATGTTCGCTGCTGGAGTAGAAACGACGTCTACTACGTTAGAATGGGGGATGACTGAGATTCTTAAAAACCCTCGTGTGGCCAAGAAAATGCAAGAGGAAATTGAATCAGTGGTAGGCAGAGAGGGGACAGTAAGTGAGCGTGATATATCAAGCATGGAGTACGTGCAGTGCGTGGTGAAGGAGACGCTGAGGTTATATCCGGCGTTACCCTTGATGCTTCCGCACGAATCCACACAAGATTGTACGGTTGATGGATACTTCATTCCTGCGAGAAGCAGGCTTATCGTCAATGTTTGGGCTATTGGAAGAGACCCATCCTTGTGGGACGATCCTCTGGAATTCAGGCCGGAGAGATTTATGGGTAGAAACGTGAGAGACAAAGAGTTGTTTGATATGTTGCCATTTGGAGCAGGAAGGAGAGGATGCCCAGGGGCAGCCATGGCTGATGTAACCATGAACCTTATTTTGGCTCAGCTCATTCATTCCTTTGAGTGGAGCGTGGATGGGGATTTGGATATGACGGAAATCTTTGGAGTCACCACGCCCAGGAGTGCTAATCTTCTCGCGCGTCCTGCCTTGAGGCTATCTACCTGCCCTTAAATTAGAGTAGAGTGCTCCAATAATTCATATCACTGATACTAGTTATATTAGCCCTTCATACCCTCCAGTGAGCTCTGCAATAAGACTCCATATGCTTACTCTCGGTGACCTAACTATTTGTATGGTTTCATTTTCATTTTATTTAGTAGTTTAAAATATTATTGGAGCTAGTTTTCACGTTAAAGATATATTTTTTTAATGTATTTATGATCTATAATTGTTTATAACAATAAATATTATCGTTGTAATTTTAGCAAATTGTTATATAGAATTTATCATTATATGTGTATAAAATAATATGTTATAAAGAAAATAAATATGTTTTTATTTTAAAAAAAGTTATTTAAAAAAATAATAATTAATAATAAGACAAATTATTTAAAAAAATAATAATAAGTGATGTCTCCTTTTTTATCAAACGATTACTCTCGTAGCAAGTCATGTGCTGAATTTGTGCAGGTCGCGAAAGTTGCTAAATATTGACAAGAGCCTCTATTGTATGACTCGTTGAGCCTTATGTTGGGCACACAATTCACAAGTTGCTAAGTTTAATAAGGCTGCTGCTAAACTTAACTTAGATAATGCTCTCGTTGTCTCAACACATTAACACATAGCACCATTGTGCTCTCTTGAGTGCCCTTTCAAATCATGAGTTGCCTCAAGTTGCAAAAACTTGACATGTGGCAATGTTGGCATCAGGTTTTGTGTTTTCCATTCAAAAGAAAAAATTCAAACACTTTTACTATCTGGCTAATGGGACCTGCATTTAATAATGTTGATCAAACCAATGCCATCACTATCTAGCAAATTTTAGTATAACCGATTGCTTGGATGCGTTTTGGCACTAACCCCATCTGATTGCTAGTTGCTTAAGGGATTTGTCATTAATGACAAGGTGGTTGTATACTACTTCAATGGCAAGTTGGCATGTACTAAATGGTAATAAAGCACCTTGAAGTTGCTTCAATATCTCTCCTAATGGGAAGTAAATCTAGAAATAATTTCCTCTAGATGGTTGCGTAGTACTTTAGCGTTGAGTTGGCATGTACCAAAATAGTAAAAAAGTGCTTCGAATCTGCATTAATATCTTTCTTAACTGAAAGTAAATCTAGAAATTATTTTCTCTTGCTTGAAGTGTGGGAGAATGAATTAGCTTACTCTATTTAAAGTAGAAGGGTAATATCCTCAATATTCTTCTTTTCTCATTGTTGGTTGGAGTCCATGTTGAGAATCGATACTCCCATATGCCTCATAGGTTTGCAACACTAGATAGCCCTCACAGGTGCTATTATAGACTAGTGGTTGAAGGTGGTAATGAAACATCCCATTGGAAGGGACCTAAACATAGTTAAGATGATACTTGGCATTGATTTCATAAGGGATGAAAATTTTTATAGAGTAAACACGGATATCACATCATGGTTTGTGTCTTTCCTCCTAGATTTAGGAAAGCAAAAGGAGCTATTGGGGGCTTTATTAGAAAAATTATTTAAAAAGCACAACCTAGGCAGGCTCAAGGTAACCCTAGAAGTAGCAAGGCTTGGGGTTTGCATCCTAAGGCCATGGGATATCCAAGGTGTGTGTGAAGGGGTTTTGTGGTCGAATGACTTCCATTTGTTGATAATTTTTACATGATGACACTAGCTCAACATATGGGTAGTTTTTTTTTAAAGAAGGTACACAATTTGGAGCCTATGACAGATCTCCAATAGATTGTGGATTTCAATGCCACCTATGGAGTGGTTTGAGGATTTTTGCCCTGCATAAAATATGTCTTCTCTATGTTTTCTCACACTTTCTAGTGTGAATATTTTGTTATGTATTGGCATCCATGCATTAAACATCTAATATATGGGGTATTTTGTTTTGGCCAATGATCATCTTTATATTTTGTAAGATGTTTATAATTTTTTTTTTTGCTATATACTTGTAATATTTGACTTTTATACTACTAATAATATTCAAGATTCTTTCCTTTTATCTAAAAAAATAAGACAAATTATTTTATAGAGAGGCATAATTATAATCATAATTAAAAACATTAGATTTGGAAAGCTCATTTTAAAAAAAAATCATGATTTTTTTTGGCAATAACTTGGTAAATTTACTGAACATTTAAAAATACATGTTTTAAAAGAATATTAAAAACACTAATATTACTAAATTTGTATAACATATTACTATTTCTATTATATATAAATAAAAAATAGAGTTAAATGCATATCATAGACCAAAAGACAAGTTCAACCTTTGAATACACATGAACTTCAAGTTTTCAACTTTCATTTTGATGTAACATGCTTGATTCTTGTGCAAAGTATGTTGCCTCTAGTGGAGTTTGGGTTTAGTGGTAAATAAAAAAATTAGGTGATTAGATTCTATGTTCTATCCATAATTTTCAATAAAAAATGTGATGAAATTATTATTTTTCTAATGTTGTATTCAAGAATCATCTTTACATGCCATTGCATGGTGTTAATGAGTTTTACTGTAGTGGATTCCTATTCCATTCAATTAGAGTATTTTATTTTTCAATTGGAAAGTTGCATGGAATAGAAATATATCTCAATAAAACTTTCCTTGTAACTTGCCTATTGAAAAATAAAATACCCTAAATAAATAAAATAGGAATCCATCATAGTAACACTTTCCTACCTTCAATAGAATATAATTTTGTTGGTAGGATGAACAACAATATTTCTTAAAAAAAAAACTTTATACATAGAACCCAACACTCCATCGAGTTTCAAAAATTTGTAAATGACATGGCATTCTTCATGAGAAACCCCTATCCATTTTTTGGAATTTTAAATCAATGTTTGGAGTCTCTTCTATCATCCTAGACTCTTAGTAAATGTCATATGAGAAATATTGATCTATTCATCCTTCCAAATAATATCAACCATCAAATCTAGAAGGAACCAAAATTATCAATCTTAATCTTGGTGATTTCAAGAAAAATATTTCTACATTCCAATGATGTGACTTGATATATAGACTCTTTGATCCTCAGCTCTCTTTGGAGAAATTGGTCTTTTTCAAAAAAGAGAACTAGAGGAACTAAGGAGAATATGTAACGCATTCTTGTGCTAAAGGAATTTTTTTGCAATCTTTGTAAATGAATTTGATAGAGATGGATTTCTAGGACTTCCATACTTATTTTGGAATGTTAATCCTTTTGTGAAGAATTGGCATGTGAGTTTTAAATATTTTAAGGAAATATCTATGGTATATCCAATTTGGATTCATATGTATGATCTTCCTCATGATTTTTGGCCTCCTAATGTATTTTAGATAGTTTTTACCTCCTTCGGGAATGTCATGATTATATCAATACTTTTCTATGGGCTTGGCTAATCTATGTATGCTAGAATTTGTGTGAAAGTGGATCTCTCTTATCCTCAGACCAATAATGTTACGTTGCATGATAGATATTTTGAATTGTCTTAAGGTCTTGATTATGGAATTATTCCCTTCATATATAAAAGATTCCATGAGCATGTCCATTTTATTCAATAATGTCCTAGTATTCCAGTAATTTTTTAGAATGAGAAGTAAGAAAGTTAAAGAAAAAATATTTGGAAGGGTTCATGTTATTCAACAAAAAAAAAATCAAGTATAGGAATGAACCATAGATTTTTGGGTGCTATGGCTCTCTTACACTCTTAGGATTTTTCACGTAAAAGGAGAGAGATAGGCCAAAAACCTATGTGGTTCACTCAAACTAATGCAAGCATGATAGAAATATGTCTAAATGGAATGTATTAAATGTAAAAAACTGATAGAATATATTGATTAATGAATGGAAAACAAGGAAATGTAGAGTGTTTGAAAACACATTGTGATATGCAAAAACACCTAAAAATGTAAACAAAACTAAACAGAAATGAATGAAACTGAATATGTGCACTTGAGATTTTGCTGGAGACTAGAAATGACTTCAAAAATTTTGTTGATGCTATAATTTGGTCTACAGGGACTCATTCACCATTTTGGGTGAATTAATCTCAGATCTAGGAAACTGTTCTAGAGCCTGTTTTAGACAAATGTGTATCCAAAACTCCAAAAAACCCTGTTCAAGCCTAGCAGTGGGACTCATTTTCCATCAATGGTGAATCAATCCACTTTTGAATTTCTAAAAATTCAAAAGTGGAAACTGAAGCCCTCGATCAACACTTCGGTTTCTGACAAGTGTCTGCCTCTAAAAGATTGATTTTCAAACCTAAAAGTGACTTTTTGTTGATATTTTTCCTTGGTCAATAAGAAGATATCTTCAAAAAACCTTTAATCTATTCTTTAATGATTTCCAAGTTTTCAAGATGCCTAAATCTACAAACACACAAGAAGAGAAGGAGAAATGTTGAATATTAGGGCATGGGGGTTTGCCTTAGTCAAACCCCTTTGTAGGTAATTAAACCAAAATGGAGAAAGAATGTAATGAAGCATGCAACAATGGAGTTAGTACCTTGCAATGATGTTTAGTCTTGAATTTCTGAAGCAAAAGATGAAGATTCTACCCTTGAATGTCTGAAAAATAATCTTGAATGACTTGGAGTGATAAAACCCTAGCTTACTTGAGAGAAGAATAATGAATAATGAATGAAGAATGGATGAATTGGTTAAGATGATTGTGAATTAGGGTTTAGAGACTTGTATTTATAGGAAATCCACCTTATTTAGCCATTAATTGGATCCCCAAGGTCGACATAAAGAAAAATAAAACTTTTAAAAGTCCAACTTTTTCTTGCTCAAACTAAAAAATGACCCAAATGGGACTAATTCTCCACCTTGGGAAAATAATTCCCACTTGGCAGGGACTCATTCACCATAGATGGCGAATTAGTCCCAAAGGGGCCCATTTTCCAGCTGGGTTGTTGGGGAATGGGTAATTCTAGTTCCTATGTTGATTTCATCAGGTATTTGATCAAATTATGCCTTGGGATGCACAATATGGGGTAAGAGGGGCCTATTAGTGATGATGTAAAGATTAATTAGGGATTGAGACACACAATTTAATGTGAAAGTGTGATTAAATACACTTTACAACACTAAAATGAGGTCCACTTAGCCTAGGAAGGCACAACATCCAATGTGAATGTGTAGGAAACATTACAACACTAGACTAAGGTTAACTTTAATTCACAAGCCTTCTATATTGATGTGAAGATGCAATTAAATACATTTTATAATATTTAATTAAGGGGAAATGGGTTTATTAATTCTAGAAAAGTGTGAAATTCTTTTACAACACTTTGCAACACCTTTACAAGACATCAATAAATGCATTTTATTCAATTTGCAAGGGTCCCAAACCTAGTGTGGATGTGTAAAAAACCTCACAACACTAAATCAAGGCCTCATTAAGTCCAATTTATCATAAATTATTCCCAAATCAAGCAAGATATACTTTTTTCTATGGTACAAGGAAATTAGTCTCTTAAAATATTAAAAGGAATGATGATCTACCCTATAACTCTAGGAAGGATGACACTTGCAAAGAATTACTTTATTGTAATGAATGTACAACTACTAAGAACATACTACATGATTATAAGTTCAAAGGTGATCTTGAAGAAAATTGGTTGAGAAACATTGCATAGATTTTAAAAAATTAGAGATGTAGGGAAAAGGGAATAATTCCACCTAGTTCACCTTTTCTAAATAAAATATAAGGAAATATCAATGATACTCAAGAAAATTTTGAGGGTTTTATCTTTCAGTGGGAAACTCTAGGTAAAGTGGTTCCTTTCAAAGTAATAATTAAGAGAAAGGGGGATTTAAGGAATAAAATGGTGGGGATGCTCAACTATGGTATAATTTCTAGTTGGAAGTTGATCTCAATTGGAGGTTATCCTAGTGGGTATCAAGATGGTTGAAAATTGAAGGTGCTCTCTTGGAAAATAAGTGGATTAAATCCCCCATACAAAAATGCTTTTCTTCAAAGAGTCTTGGAGAAGTATAATATGGATATTATTCTAATACAAGAAACTAAATCTATGAATATGGATGAATTTAAAATTTTTCTAGGCCCTTTGGGAAATGGGGTGTAGAGGAGGAAATTTTCAACCCTCAAGTCTGAAGACAAGCAAGAGTCTTCAAGGAGAAAATGGTCCTCAACTACCTTAGACTACCTAATAAGCTAAAAAGGAACAAAGCTCAAGTGATGGGGTATGATGGAACCTTAATTCTCATATCCCATCTCAAACCCTTGATTGCATTTAGGAGGGTTTAGGATTTTTTTTTTTAAAGAACTTGAATGTTCTGTTTTGTTGTTGACTCCCTGTTACCAATTGTTTGCCACTGTTTAAAATTTTTATGTCTACTTTTATTATTTGGAAACTGGTTTCCTAATCATAAGTCCAAAAAAAATTGTTATAATGGGTTTGGGGTTTTTAAGTCTTTTCTTATCTATCGTATCATCTTAGGAAGTCTCGTCCATTAAAAAAACTTACTAGCACATGCCTAAAGGTTTTCACTTAAGTTCAATTGTCCTTCTATCTTTACCACTCATCGCGGTTCACTTTTGAAATGTATGTTTTAAATTAGCGACGAGTCATGAGGTGATGTCTCTTTGATATCGCTCATCACAAATAGCTCGTTGAACTTATAATTGCAAATAGCGATGAGTGAGGTTCTTAGTATTATTAAGGGATTGCTTATCACTAATTCTTTTTGACCTCTTAAAATTGCAATAGTGATGAGGGATGCCCTTTGGTTTTATGATCATATTTTCATCACTTATCACAAATGTATTATGAAGTGATTCCTTTAAATCAATGATGAGTGAGGAGATGAGTTTCCAATTTCATTGCTTCTCATGGACTTGTTTTGACTGCTAAGTTCTTGATTAGTGATACATGATATGTAATAATATTAGGATAATATATCATCACTAGTTTCTTCTAAACCTTATGAGGAGGATTAGTAATGAGCGATAAGATTCCTTCTAAGAAGGTTTCTCTCGCTAACTTGAATACATCTTATTTGTGATATCTTTTTGTGCCATTGATTGTTTATGCAAGTGTACGTGTCAAAATATGGTGCTTTCATTATATCTCCTATCATTGATAAAAGCCAAGGTGCAAATTTGAATTAGTGAGGAGTGATGGAGATGAATGTGATCAGGAAACAGGCCGCAAAACTAAGGGCTAAGTTTTATCACATAAAACACTTGGATCACTGATAGAGCTGGATGACAATGAAGTAAATTAGTGACAAGCGATAACCACTATAGGAAGAGGCAACATGGTGAAATCTTGAGGATTTTGTATAAATAAAAAAGGAAGGTGGCGAGATGGATTGATAAACATTGATATAGTTTTAAAGCTTACGGATCAACGATCAAGGTTTAAAACTGAATGACTAACTATCAATTCACTCACACAAGCTTACTATCAACTATTAATGGTGACATGCTTCTCTATTGATCATAATAGAAAGTATATTTTTGGTTGATCATGCATTTGAATTCATTGGCTAGCGGAAAAAATACCAGAAGATGAAGAAATTGTGAGGCAAGCTCTAGAAGTTATCAGTAACTAGAATGACACTGCTTTCACCTGGGTAAGAAAAATTGTTCTCTTTCTAATTGAAGTAGTAAGGTGAATGCCTTGGAAAGTTGGTAGGAAAATTAGGGGAATTAATAATTTATTCATTTTTGGTAGTGGGTATGTGCAGGATCATGATGGGCCAAAAAGTGGCGATATGATGGGTATTTGTAGGGTATGTGGCTGATGACATTTTTTTTACCCAAAATTGATGAAATGAAAAGGGTTTTTAAAGGACATTCTCAGATTTCCACCAATATAAATTATGCTTTACTTTGACTTTAATAAATAATTATTATTTATTTTCTATTTGAATTAGGCTGGAATCTGATGATGGTGGAACTCCATCTATAGTTTTCCATGGTGGTAACTCATATTTTGGAATCCAAATATACATCACACTCCTTCACATACTATAGTTAAAAGAAAAATTGTTCTTTGAAGTTTGCAGCCAAGTTAAGGAGTGTGATGGGACACAAGAGTTTTATATTTTAAAATCTGTATTCAAGACTAATTAATTGCAGGAAAAAAATTCTAAAAATGTATCACATCAGGACGTCCTCTACTTTCTAAAATATTCATAAAAAAATATTATCATTTATTATGGTTGGGGTGGTCGGAACAAACCTTCTTCTTATTTTTTTTTTTCCACAATGAAATTTAATTTTCATTTAGAATTTCAATTTTCTCAAAATAGATTTTTTGAAAAAAGAGAAAATAAACCCTAGTAGTTTGAAACTACATTCAATTTTCTCTGATTCTATGCAAATATTATTTTGTCATCTGGGCTGCTTTTAAGTATTGATTTTATGAGTTGCCTAACTCTGATTTTTTTTTATTTTTTTGCCATTTAAGGGCCTATTTTTTCCATGATGATCCTACACATACCCTAGTGTCAATTTGGTGATTGAGAACTTAATAAATTGTGAAGAAAGGTGTCATGTTCAATAGTAGTGTTCTATATTATCATAAATATAAAGGGTTTTATTTGGCCGTAAGAAATTGTAAACCCTATTTCCATTTGTGTTACAAGCATGAGTGACCTAGAGCCTAGTGAATCTAGAGTTAGACTAGAAAGGAAACCAAAACAGAAGAGGGTTAAAAGACTTTAAACTCAACAAGCTTCAGCTAAAATTAAGCCTAATCCAATGACTATGTCTTACCCTTCACCAAGTACCCCTATGACTTCCACTAGATCCAAAAGTACAAAGAAAGAAGTAGAAAAATTTATGCAAGAGACTTCCAAAGGTGTCAAAGAAGGAGGATCATGAATTGGTAAAAGGCCCATAGGACAAATTGTTTTGACCTTCAGTGAATGGATGGTGTCAGATGACCTAATCATTCTGTTCTAAATGTGTTTGTAGAAGTTGATTTAATGATGAATCTAGCAAGGAACTATAACCCTACTAATAGGACAATCAAAAGTGAGAATGGTGATATAATTCTAGAGGTGACAAAGGATAAGATGATGGATGTATTTTGGTTAAATACCAATTATACTACAAAGTTCAAATGTGTTGACTTGCATGCTGAGTATGAAAAGAGAAAATTTGCATTCAAAAAAGTATTTCTTGTGCAACATAGAAGGAGTAGGGACAAATTTACTGCTAAGGATGTTGAGCCTTTTGATTGTGAGAAGTTTGAAGATTATTTCAAAAATACTTATTCTTGTTTGAATCAAGTACTAAGTTAGGATTTTGAGGTTATGATAGCTCATGATTTATTGGTGATGGTGGAGGATATACAAAACTATAATCAAAACACTGGTTTTGATTATGCTAACTTTTTTACTGAACAAATGCATGAGGATTTTCTAAATTTGAAAAAGGAGGTGCTCCATTTTTCTTTCCCCCATTACTCTTTATTGATGCATATGATCTTATGGGAAGGTGATTATGAGTGGAAAAGGAAACTAAATCTAAAATTTCAGGAGAGTGAAAATAATGCTATCCCTGCACAAATGTGGACATATATTTGGGATCAATATTTCTCCAATTCCAATTACATATTGTTTTCCAATGTTGTAAGATATGGTATCTTAGATTGACTGGGTGTAGCACCTAGATTCATACTTTCTCTAGAAATCAAAAGTCTTATGCGTCCAGAGGATGTACCAGGCTCTAAAGTAAGACATAATTGGGCTGACTAGTTTCTACATTTTGAATATACTTTGATCAGGGCTTATGGAGCTAAGGTGGCACCTCATTGTCTACCCTTATGTCTCAGAAAGATTAGCTTTCATGGAGCTCATGTGGAAAATTGATGTCATGGATTGTAAAATATTTAGAAAAGGAAAAAATGATACTATAATACATCCCCAATGTACTTTTTCTTATTTCAAGGTCACTGCCCCTGAGGGGTATGAAAAGTTTGGAATTATGGTAAATAATCTTAGAATGCCTATTAATGAGATTAGAGTTTTTGATCCAGAAAATTTTGTGGCAGAAAGAAGAAGACAAAAGGGCTTAGGAATCATATACTATAAATTTTTATATAGAGATGATGTACTAAGGAATCTGACAAGTGATGAGGCTATCATAGCTAGGAAAAGAGAATGGATGGCTATGAGAAACCTTGTAGAGAAGATTATGAAAATGAATGCTTTCTACATCAGTCCATATAATGTAATTGCAATCCCCTTGGAGAGGGCCTTTACTATGATAATGGATTGTCAATCCGATGAGTTTAAACTAAAGTTAAAGAAAGCTTTAGACAAAGCCCAAGTTATCTTAGAAAAATGACAACAACAAGCTATGGACATCCTAGAACAACCTATAGATGTTTAGTATGTCAAGGAGGAATAAATCGTAGAACATGTTCTAGGAAATGAGGTGGAGTAGAATTTTCCCCTTCCTCATACTAAAGAAAATCATAGTTCAGATGTTCCTTTTGATAGGATTGTCAAGTGGCAGTATGACAAAGAAAATGATGATGATCCCAGGATTAGGGAGTGTGATGAGTTTTTGGCTGATGATAAATCTATGCAAACCAAAGAATTTTAGGAGTTTATGATTCAACAGTGGAGTAAGGAAATAAAAGAGAGACTTGAATTAGCCTAAGTTAATGCTAAACCTTCTCATCAGGAGGAAGCTGAGAAAGAAAAGGAAGAGAAAATTAGGGCTGAAATTGTAGGTATTATTCCCACCGAGGCTTGAAGGATTTTCAAAGATAGTGGAATCATGTTGTTACCAAAATGTACTATCACTGCTGCCATACCATATGATCCAATTAGGAGAGATCCTCAATCTTTGATATCTAAAGAT
>VDFB02272307.1:0-10854 GCA_007258455.2 Sequoia sempervirens
ATCTGGGAAAAGGTCGGCAGATGATTTAAATGAGAGTTTGAGTCCAAACTCACGGCGTAGTGCAAAACAGCTTATTCTGGAATGTACTATGCCTGAACTACAGAGAAAAAGGCAGGATGACTCTGATAATGAGGGTTTATCATCTCGTTCATCCAGTACATCTGAATCTGGGGAACTTGATGATTTATCCTTCGAAAATTTTCAAGGGCTTATTGGTATCTCAAAAAGGTCAAGATTGATTGGCAAAAGGAAGTTAACCAAGAAAAGGAATGAATGGCTATTTGTACAAAATCTTTTAGACGATGGTAGTGAGAAGGATCGGTCTTGCAATAGTAGTCCGAGGAATAGTTATTCTAGCTGTGAGTCAAAGGAACCATTGGAGCATCATTTGCTTCCCCACAGAGGAGAACCCAATGAAGTTACAGCTAAAATTTCTTTTTCTAATGGTCACCAAAAGGCAAGGCCTGAGTCATCTAATGATATGCCTCCTCCTTTTCAACCTACATCCAAGGGCTCTTCTTTTAAAGATAAACAAAAGATATTTCTTAAGAAGGAAGAGCAAGTTAAGGAGGATCATCAAGTACCCAAACTCTCTGAAGTAACCAAGTTGACACCAATAGAAGTTGAAAGAAGGGCATCACGGATACCAAAGCCGCCTCCTAAACCCACTATTGGTCCTGCTGCAACAAATGGACCTATCAATTCAGTCAGAAAAATACTGCCACCACCACCTCCACCACCCCCACATGCAGGGTCAAAAGGTGCACCACCTCCTCCTCCACCCCCATATATGCGGGGCAAAGGGGCACCACCACCACCTCCCCCTCCTCTCTCAAATCCATTAGCACCTGGGAAAAATGTAATGCAGAGAGCGCCAGAAGTGGTCGAGTTTTACCACTCTTTAATGAAAAGAGATGCAAAAAAGGATTCCTCTGGACCTGCATCTGTTGATACTCCAAATGTTGCAAATGCGCGAAGTAACATGATTGGAGAAATTGAGAACCGGTCATCCCACTTATTGGCCGTAAGTATTATAATGCTTGGACGACCTGCAGATCTTCTTGTCATGGCTGACAATGTGAAGATGAATGATTGTCTTCTTTGGCTTGAGACATTCTCCACCTCTGAAGGGTTATTGTTTTGTGAAATGGGGTTTTGCAGATCAAAACAGATGTGGAGACACAAGGCGATTTTGTCCGGTCTTTGATAAGTGAAGTTCATGCTGCAGTGTATACCCAGATAGAGGATGTTGTAGCATTTGTTAAGTGGCTTGATGAAGAATTATCTTTCCTGGTAAGTTGTTTCTCAAGATTGACAAATTTATGCCAAAATAGAATTCTGATGTTGTTCTCAAGAAAAGGTTTTGTGGCATTGTTTATTCTTTGTCTTCTTTACTCACTGAGAACTAAAATTTGGAATATGATTCTCTTCAAGAATGTGCTAAAATTCAGGAATTCGATTATATCTTTTTACTAAGAAAAGGAGCCAATCAAATTACTTGCTGGTCTTTACTTCTCACAGTAGTCTGACTGGCTTTTAAGACCTTCAAGAGTGTACTTTTCATTAGGATGCAGGAGGCATCAGCATGATTTCCTTAATTCTTTTTATTTTCTAGCTGCTGTCAAACAAATAACCACATCTGCATTCATATTTACAGGTTGACGAAAGAGCAGTATTGAAGCATTTTGACTGGCCAGAGAGGAAAGCTGATGCATTGAGAGAGGCTGCATTTGGATACTGTGATTTAAAGAAGTTGGAAACTGAAGTTTCATCATATGAAGATGATCTTCATCAGCCTTGTGATGTGGCTTTAAAGAAGATGCTAACCTTACTGGAAAAGTAAGATTGCATAATTGACAATGTTGTCCCATAATCATGTTGGAGTATATGCTTCACATTTTATATTTGCTATAAATTGGAACCCTTCTAAAACATCGAGCCTTACAGCTTAGAGCTTCTATACCCCATCTAGCGTTGAAGAGGTTTTCCTATTTCTTGGCTCTTGGCATACAAAGTACTAATCCTGTAATTTGTTGCTTATTTACATCTTACAGCATTACAGATACTAGATAGCAAGATGTAGAATTTAGATCTTTCAAAATTTTAGAATTCATGCTTACTAATTTGAAGCTCAATCTTTTCTGCTACAGCTGACCTTTTAGGTTTAAATTAAGTAGTGCTTGAAAATCTCTGTTTTCTTTCTTGGAGAAACTGCATTGATCTCTGCTTTCCTCTTTTGGCAGATTGGAGCATAGTGTCTATAGCCTTCTGCGAATGAGAGATACAGCAATGACACGATACAAAGAGTTTCAGATACCATGGGATTGGATGCTAGATACTGGAATTATTAGCAAGGTACTTACTGAAATTTGGAGCAATGTATAATAACTTTGTTCACTTAACATGTAAGCTCTAGTTCATGTTGGATTCGTCGGTATGCTCTTATCAAGGTGAGATGATTACTTCTTGTTCAGTCTTAGGGTTATATATTTCATAATTTCCACATATAATGGAGTTGGAATACTCAGGGTATCCATTTATAATCTAACCTAGTCTGCTTCTTATCAACTGTTTAGAACAAAAAAAATCCGAATGTGCACATGCTCAATTCTATCAGGATGAAGAAAATGCTTACTGAATGATTCTTAGATCAATGTTAAGATCTAAAACGTTGCCGCTCTAATGATAAATGCAGAAGCTCTGATTCACAAAAGTAGTTATAAGCTCCACTAAACCAAGCTTACAAATGATGTTGAGAAACGAATATATGGACAGTTTAAACTTGAGAATAATATGGACTATAAACCAAACTTTATATTTACAAGAATTGTTGTAATTTGGATCATAATAATTATAGGAAAAGTATTGTTTAAATTCTCAAGGAGCAATCTGTGGGAATTCTTTAATGCCTGATGTATACATGTCCTAGTTGGAATGTTTTGAGGTGATTCCTTTTGTCCTACCACAACCAATTGTGTTTTAGCTATACTGATTTGAAAACAAAAGCAAGAGGCAAAGAAAGTGGAACCAGGTGGCGGCTCTATGAACAAGGAAGCCTCACATTGACCTATTTGTCTACCACCAGCAATTACCCTTTAGCTATACTAATCTGTAAACAAAGGCAAGAGACAAAGAAAGAGAAACCCAGGTGGGTTCTATGGACAAGGGAGCCTCACATTGACCTGTTCACATATCCTGTTCCAAATATTTAGAGTCTAAGCCAGATTAACAAAATAGCTCTTCGTAGATTATCTTTGAAAGAAAAAGAATGATTTACTTTACAATGCTTCACGGCAATTCCGCATTTTGTTATAGCGAATCTGTTTTTGACGTTTGGTATCATATATGATCATATTTCTCATCTTCCTCTGCCTTGACAGGGACAATGGAGATGCGAGCCAACTTTTTGGCTGAGTATCTGCATGAATAGAATTTTTGTACCTTTGATAGTGATGGCCTTATGTTTCAAATGTGAATCATAAACATGGTTAACAGGAGGTACAGTAATGGCAGTTTTGTCCCCTGAATAGTGAAGGGCAGAAGTCAATAATTTTCGGTGAATATGTGAACATATTTATGTTCCTAAGCTTCCGAAGTCGATGATAGTAGAATACAGTTTCTGCAAATACCTACCTTTCCAGAGCTTCTGCATATTAAATGTTACTTCAAAAATACAGTTCTTCTTGTCCTTGCCCATTAGAAGGTTGCCCAAGGAGGAATAAGGCTCTAATTCTTTGTGATTGCTCTTCTAAATGCATAATAGATGCTTTTGCAAACCAACACTGAAACAAATTTCTATAAGAATTGAAAATTGAGATATAATTTTTGGAACTCAGTGTTAACTTTTAAGTTTGTTATGCTTCACCAAGAGTAACTACTCCCGAATTTAACAAATCAAACCCTAGGCTTATTGCAACAAAACAAACACTGATTGCAACTGCTAAGGAATGAGTTTCAGCTGTTTAGTAGTGCAATATTTTTATGTTTCCATTAATATTTTACACTAATAAATGTTTTTCTGTCTTACACTTTGATAAAGTTTTAGTTAATGCCATCGAACATTACTGCAGTCGCGATATGTTTTGAATATGGGCTTAGCTTTGTGTTAGTGCCAAGGTAAAGTGATACATTATTTCTGAATGCAGATAAAGTTTGCTTCAGTTAAGCTGGCGAAAAAGTACATGAAAAGAGTAGCAATACAACTTCAATCAATGGAATCGTGTGAGAAGGAGCTTACACAGGAATTCTTAATGCTTCAGGGCGTCCGTTTTGCTTTTCGAGTTCACCAGGTTAGATAGACTTCAGCTTAATAGTAATTATTTGGTATTGTAGAACAGATAAATATATAGACTGCTAAAACAAAATTCCTCGGGTTTTGTTCACAGTTTGCAGGAGGGTTTGATACAGAAAGCATGTCTGCATTCGAGCAGTTGAGAAACCTTGCTCACATCTGTCATAAGAAATCTCAAGCAAGAAAACAGAGTGCAGGTCTACCAACTTGTTAGACCTGCCATTCATTAGGGGTTGCAATTTTCAAAACTTGCCCCGCAAATTTGTTTTCAATGTGATTGTTTATTACTTATTTAAACATTCCAAATTAAGGAATACATTTTATGCGTGCCAACATGATTGGTTTTATTTTCTGTATTCCATAGAGATTTCCCAGATACAACTGGAATAAACTCTGATGGTAGCAGCATAGATGTTCCGAACAAAAAGTATTTAATTTTAGACACATTTTCAATATTGTGAATTGACAATTGACATTTTGGGCTGCTTTGTAAGCCCAAATTGAAACAAAACCTGGAGATCTCGTTTTCTCTCTTAATTATTGAAGAGCACCCTCTGTATGGAGGTAAATTTTGTCAGTTAACTTCTAGCGTGGTTGGTTCATCACAAAACATTAAGAATTATAAATATGTCCTCGTTAATTAATTAATCAACTTAATTATATTGACAGACAAGACAAGTAATTTACGGATAGACAAAAAGACAAATAGAAAGATATACACAGATAGCTCGAGGAAGAGAGACAAACATATGAGATTACCTCGTCACTTTACATGGCAATTGGTTTGTAAAAATTCATATTGCCCCTTTCAATTTATTAGGAAAAAATTATATTTCAGACGAGAAAACATTTTCCTTGCTCTTTTCCCAACACTTCTAATAACATCGAATAAAGCTGCAGCTAGCAAGATCACAAAATATAGTTTCAAGATAGTGTCCAGTCAGCAGGGATTAGCAGGAAAAAAACTCTAATTTCATGTTTCTATGGGGTTGTTTAGTGTGTTTTTTATTAAATTTGAGCAGTTCAAGTGTTCTCACGCAATTTTACTTGTGAAAAAAGGATAATTTGAATTTTTTTTCTATTTTAATGGAGTGTAGTTACTATTAGAAATTTAAAATAATCTATAGAAAAAATAAGGGGTAGAAATAAGCAACAACTGTATATTGCCAAAAATGTCATATGGTGGCTCTCTATAAATTTTTTTCCTACTCCAATTTTTTTCCCATAATTTAACTGCACTAATGACTTCTTAAAAATAAGTAGAAAAAATAAATATCCATGGGACCACCAGCTCCACAAATGATTCCTAAATAAGTTGAGTAGTGGTTGCTAGCCAAAATAAGCTAAGCAGCCACATGGGGACCTGCCCTAAAACTACTTATCAAATTCCTTATCAATAGAAATACCTATTTAATGTTAACTATTTTTCCATTCGGTTCATAGTTGGTGGGTGTTTAGAATGTATGTTGATAAGTAACCTTGTTCAAATGGAATGCAGCTTCTAAACTAAAAATCTTGTGATTTGTGTTTGGATGTTGATATGTTGTGTAATAACCTTATGAGTTTTAGGAGTGTTTTATAAAAAATGAATAAGAGTTGTCATTTGGAAAGAGATGCTAGGTAGATAAGTCATACATCTTTCATGAGATAAATTATATGAAAGAAGTTGCATACCTACTAAACATCTAACTTTCTATAAATGCTTAATAAAAATCTCAACAATATTCAACAACTAAATCTTTAGATATAAAAAATTGAAACAAAATGATTTTTTAAGAAATTTTATGGTAGAAGATCAAAGAATGAGATGTAAAGATTGTAGACCAAGTCTTTTATGACCATAGAGACAAAACTAGTAAAGATGTTTAATGGAATCCTTCTAGTTACACAAATCCCGTAATCAAGGAGAAGGCTAGAGGAAGTGAAGGCAAATACCAATAAGAAGCTTGTAATGTAGGAGTTTCCTAAACAATCAATTGTTCTTGAGAGTTAGCCTATATTGGATTTCTACATATAAGCACTAAGGGACATGCACTTGGACTTAGGGAAAAGGCAATGCTACTTAGAGCTCAAGTGTAACTGAGTAGTGACCAGTTCATAGCTCTGGGTCAAAAGCATTAACCCCTCTTTGAAAGATTGATAGCAGATGCAATGTTTGGAAAGGAGGTGTGTTAGTTCGTCTTTCTTTTGTTGTTGCTTTGTGTGCAGGTATTGGACTGCTCTATAGTTTCTTGGGTTGCACGGGGGTGGGCTTGTGCCCTCTTGTGTTTGGTATTGCTTTTGTTTACTAGCAGGCCATTTTCTTTGCCTCTTCTATGCTTGGAGGTAGGAAGTTTGTGTGATTCATGGCTAACCCCAATAAGGGTTCGTTGAGGATTTGAGGCTTTTGTTTGCAAAAGGTGAATGGGTACTTGGAAAGAGCACACGAATGTCTGGTTTTGATAATACAACTTGATTCTATTGTCGAGGATTTGGAATATTATAGAAATCATGTGCTGATTTGTAAGTTCATGGGGATGTGGGTGTCACTTCCCTTTCTTGATTCTTGGGTTCGCAAGACCTCAAACTCAAAAGGTGATTTTGACATAATATTGACAACCAACTTCTTCATAGTGGATTTTCCAACGTTGCTAACATAATTTGGGCTTTTGAAGGTGGGCCTTACTTCTACAATTAGGCGGGCCTCTTCATTAAACCATGGCATGTGGGATTCAACTATGTTAAAGAATTCCCTTCTAGGGTTCTGATTTGGTTGTGTCTTCCACGTCTACCTCTGGTGTGTTGGTGAAGTGATATATTGTAGTAGATTGCTCTATTGCTCAGTAAGCCTAGTGGGCCTTCTCAACAAACATTGTCTAAAAGGGTACTTTCCTTTTCTCATGTATGTGTTGAGATTGATTTGAATAATCCATTGTTAGATTTGGTTGACATGAGTATTCAAGCATTCTCTTAGACCCAATAATTGGACTATGAGGCATTGCCTGTTTTATGTCGTTTATGCCATGAATATGGTAACCTTAGACCAAAAAATGTCCTAAAATTGTTAATGTTGTTGGTTTGGCTAGTGTTCCTTCCCAGTCTACCCTAAAGATGGACAAAGGTAAAGGTCCGATGTAGGGGGTGGTAGTGGATAAAGAAGGTTTTGTTCCAGTTAAGTCTCACAACAGAGGTAGAGGTCAAAAGAGGACTCTCAAAGATAGGCAGGAAGAGGAAAATTTAACAGGTTTGATGCTTTAGAGGACTTAGTTCAAGGAGGAAGGTGCTTCCCCTTGACATGCAAGTTGTCAATGGCTCTATAGCTGAGAAATACTTTGAGAATTAGCCAATTGACTTGTTACATCCCTAACTTTAACTCTGTTTTACTTTTTACTTTTGAAGTAATTAGTAGATGATTACGCATGATTCAATGATTAGATGTTTAGGAAAAATGTCTGGAGAAATCAATGTTTTCTTGAGTTACATTTATTTCACTAAAATTGTCATGTGTTTAAAAGTTGTCAAGATGTGATGACTTCATGAGGATTATGAAATGATTATTAATACACTAATATTTAGTTGGTGATGGAAAGTTGCATTCAGGAATCAAGTTTTCGCCCTCTGAGAAAAGGAGGGAGAGCAGCATTGGAGAGAAGGGTATAGATACAAGGAATATAGCAGGTTGTCACCATCTTAAGTCTTGCGTTGGTGTTAATTAGCAAACCTAGTTGAGTCAAATTGTGAGGGGGAGAGTACCTTGACCCCGTTCACACATCTTGTCGAATAATGAATAATGACATTAGAATGCATTATTTATGCAATACTTTATTGACATATGTATTTACATGTTTAACATGATCTATAAGAATATTTTATTCCTATTAGGAGAAAATGGAGGATTATGGGAGAGTGGTCAAAAGGACCAACTACTCCACACCTTGCTTGTGTGCAAAACTCGCTTTAAGGCAAAGACTTTTCCTATGTATCCGCGGCATGGTGGAGATACCGGGCTTAGCAAAAATGGTTCCAATAAAAGAAAACAGTAATTTAGAATTGACTCCTTGTGATGAAGATGATGATAGTAAACGATCGTTGTGATTTATGAAAAAGGTTATTTACCTCTTGACTAAAGGTTTTGGAAAAGGAATAATATCCATGCTAGGAAGGATAACACTGATTATTTCAGCGAAATCTCCACACTTATCAACTCGTACCCATGATGGCATGATCAATGATTGGTCGTTGTCACTTGCTGAGTCACCCACGCATGCCAGAGTGCTGTTGCAACTGCCGGTAGTGGCCTTAACTATCAATCAAGAAACAGTTATAATGGGTGAAGGCATCAAGAGAAGGGATAGTTTATAACTATCGGGGAAGAGTGTGTAGAGAAGGGGGGACGAGAGGGTAGAAAAGAGTCCTTGGTCTATTCATGGACATGAGCTTTGCAAGAAATAAGTTTAAATCAATATGCTTGTGATAGTATGATAGCGGGTTAATGGGGAAAAAATATTAGGACCCGTCTCCTATCTACACTGAAAATACCATAGCTTAAGAGATGACTCCTCTTGGGGTGGGAGTGAAGGAGAGTGCACAATAAGAATTGAAAATGACACCCGTTTGTGGGAGAGATCCATCTCCTGTGTGCATTTCAAGTGGTAGGAATAAGGGATGGGGCGGGAATGTCATTTGCTTTGAGGTGTCGAAAGCATCTGGAAGGAATCCGTTCTTTGTACATATCATGCATTCATTGTAGCTTCGGGGAAAGATTTATGTGAGTGGGTGCGTAGTGAAGGAGGAAGCTCGAGCCAGTGGGAAAGGAACTTTTTGTTGAGTCGTATCACAGGGAGGTCGTCACAGACTAGAAGGGAAACAAGCTATAACGTCTGAGTATATCTGGGAGGATCGCTTAGGTATGAGACAACCTTACTACCTTGTATGTTTAGCATAACTTTGGTTACATAAACTTCGCTTTGGCAATAGAATTTTGGGAGTTATGACATCTCTAAGACTAGCGTTAGTCATGAAGTAAACAAAAAGGTTGGGAGTTCTTATGTTTACTGATCGAGCTTTAAAGTCTGCTCGTCATTACTATTAAAATACATTATGTAGTTGATCAAATTATATCTAGTGTGATCAACAGTACCCTGAGATGAATATTCTAGTGGAGTGTCTAGGCAATAGCAAGGATATTAAAATAGTTATGTGTTCCTAAAACGAGAATAAGACCTATGGAAACATTGTCAAGCTTGTGCTAGAAACCCATTCATCCAGAGCAATAGAGAGAGATCTTGAGCCCTTTTGGAATATCCAAGGTCGGAGATATGATAACACTTAAAGAATTTAACAACTATGTTTTAGAATATTCAGAGGTATCGAGGAAACATTTGTATGAGTTCATAATTCATTTATGATAAAAGATAGTGAACATTGGATTATCAATAGGATTGTAATTATTGATATGTGAATAGAACTTCTAGGATTATTCGAGTGACGTCAGTCAAAGAATGGTTATTGTATAACGTATTCACATTCCTAGAATAACGAGGGATTATATAGCATCTAAGAGGTTTGGAGAAAACCTGAGTGCATTATACTCATGTTATATTGTCATATATTATTGGAATTGGATTTTAAGATAGTAATGGGTAACTAAGAAAATGGAAATAGATCCTTAAGTCTATGTTAAAGACTAGGATAGCTCTATAGATGGAATCTTGCTAGTTCTCTCTAGGGACTTTTTGGATTAGAAGATATCATCATGATATTGAAGTAAGGAGATTGCAACATAGAAAAAGATTTCTTTGTAGGAAAGAGAATTCCTCTTGTCAATTTTGTATTACATGTTAAGGAAATAGGTGACCCACGAATGTGGAACCCTAGATAGCCTTTGATAGCATTGGTTGCTTATGTCATGGTTCTCAAGAGAGAAAGAGATCTTGTCAATGTATTGATGTTGATCTTGTAGCCTTTATTGAACTTATTTTAGAACTATGTGTACAAAGGAATTTCGTTATTCCAATACTTGGTATCATTGTCATAACCAACTTTGAGAAGGGGATGTTGGGAGACTGAAACTCAACCTACATGTCTATTGTACTTGAGATTGTTGTTATAGGTATATGCGACATACTTATATAAAGGATGATAATCATATGAGTTTATACCCTATCCTTATTTGAATGTGAATAAAATTGAGTAGACAAGGAAGTTGGAAGCAATTTATTATCTCTTACGAATCTAACCTATTAAGGTTGAAGGATTGAACTTAGTCTAAGTACTAACTACATGAGAAGTAACGACACTGATTATGATATATATATATATATCAATGAGAATATTCCTTGAATATCATGCTTATTCATGTTATATGAAATGTGAATTTGAGAAATGCTAAGTCGTCTGGGTAAGACTAGAAGTAATTGATCTTATGTTTTGCTTCGTTAATGCTTTTTATCTTTGGAGAACAAGGATGTTTGATATTTCCATGTATTGGGTCAGAGAAGCTAAACCCTAGTATTGAAACAAGGAGGATATAGGAAATATGTAACACTTATGTTAGATATGACATTGTATATATATATGTATAT
>VDFB02272308.1:0-19518 GCA_007258455.2 Sequoia sempervirens
TGAGGGCTGTAAAATGGTTTTGAGCCTTGGTTTCCTGATTTCTTGGTCTGAAGTTATTTGCCTATTTCAGGGCTTCTCTCTTTAATGGCCTGACTTTATATGTTTATTTCAGTTCTTTCTTCAATGCAATCTTTTTGTTAAAATTGATTTCTTTTCTCATATTTATATCAGGTTCATCAAGGAAGACTTAGTGAGAATGAATCACGTAGATATTTCCAACAACTTATAGATGCTCTTGATTACTGTCATAGCAAGGGTGTTTACCACAGGGATTTAAAGGTGATATTTAATTGCAAATTTTTATAATTTTCATTCTGTTGGTTTAGATTTCCTTTAAGATTCTGTGATTGCATTGCTGAGCAATCAATGATTTTATTTGCAGCCTGAAAATCTTCTCCTAGATTCTCAAGGAAACCTGAAAATCTCAGATTTTGGACTGAGTGCCTTGTCTCAACAAGTAAGGGTTATTTGTTTTCTCTGATCAGTTGATAGGATAGACAGAAATTCTCTATTCTTTTGAGATGGGCTTGGAGTTGGTTCAAAATATCTTTAGTAGTCTCATGTAACTCACATGCAGGAAGATGGACTATTGCACACCACCTGTGGAACACCAAATTATGTAGCACCTGAGGTACTGCAATTTTTTTTTCAAAATTTGTTTTAGAGATTTTTTTTTTCATTTTTTTCAATTAGAGATTGATTTTCTTAAGTGAGGTTGAGTGAGGTTGAGTGACAAGCAATACTGCGTTCATTTATTTCATTTTCTATTTTCCATGCTTTTTCTGTCCAGTCGAGCATTGTACTTAAAAGCTTCATTTTGTGGGTTTTTAATTATAAAAAGCATGTATTTCCTGCTTTCATTTATTTTTGAAAATGTAGAAGAATGTAACATAAATTAGATTCAGTTAAGTTTTTTGATGTTTGAATACAAATTTGAATAAATTCAGCATTTTCAACTTTTTAAATTGGATATTGAAGGACTTGCAGTCATTCGACACAAGCAGTTATCTGTTATCACCATAAATTAGCAGTAACAAAATCTTTGTAGCGTCAGAGATTACACAGGATGAAATTTCCTGTCAATACAAGTCACTTAAGTCAAATGTTACAAATATATTACCAGCTTAAAGGTTGTTTCTTTGATGCAGAATTTTTATGTTTTGCTTGTTTCTTTGAGATAATCCCTTTCCATAAACTGGTATCCCTAAATCTTGGTGCTGTTCCTATATCAGGAAAAGAAATTAGTTATTGGATATACTTATTGTAGATTGAGTAATAAGCATTCTTTCTTCATGCAACTGTTGAGTATCTTCACGGCAACTGACATGACTTATTTTGATCAAGCTGATTTTAGTTTTGAAGAAAATTCTTCCACACTTAATGGTAGAATGCGAGATACATGTCTTGCTTATAACAATTATTCAGGATTTTAACTTCAATGATATGACTGATTTTGATTGCACTGATTCAAGTAAATGTTTATGATATATCTTGCAAGACTCCTGAACTTCAGGGGCTGTGCTGTTGAATCTTATCCATGAAGTAATTTTATATATGTTTAGGCCTTTAGAACTTGAGCAATCATTTTGTAAGTTCCAGGAAATATTTTCTATTTTGCATGTTAGTCCTGGAACTCCAAATTCTGGGATTCTGCTACTAATATAGGCCCTTACATGCTTTATGATAAAAATACACTTCATGCATGAGTGACGACCTTCAATTAATGATTAATTAAGTTTTTACATTGAACTAATTTAATCCTATAACTGTAGTGGCTAAGCTAAGAGGGCTTTAAAAAACACTAAACAATCTCAAAATTTAGTCTGTGAGGAATGGATGGAGAGGAGCTTTGAGGTTGGAGAACACAAATGGTCTTTCTCCATTTTTGACCTGGAGTTGCTCCTTCTGGAATTGAATCTGATTAGTGTTCTTCACCACATCTGATGTTTATGTTCTCATTTTTTTCTTTTGTGCAGGTCGAAGGGTGCTCTTTTTGGTGGTTTTTGATTTTGTGGTTTGTTTGTTAGGTTAGGTTGGGTTGGGTTGGGTTGGCCTTGTTTCTCACTGCTCTTTTTGAATTGATAATTATTTGTCTTTAATCCTTTGTCCTATCAGTACCTCCTGGGATATTAACTTTGTAGCATGCGAATTTATGGAGCAAGGAGATAAGGGTTTGGAAGCAGATGAAAATGGTGATGAGAAATCTGCAAGAGCTAGAAAGTCTTATAGGGAAACTCTTAAGAGCGAGGACCTAGTGGAAGTGTTGGAAGGAGCAAAATTTGATATTAAGGATGGGGGAGGCATCGTGGACAGTCAACAAGCTGGAGGAGAAAATGGTTTGGTTTCTCCTCCCCCTAGTATTCTTCATATGGAACCCAACCTAGATATGTTCAATGCTATAAGTAAGGAGGAAAATAGGTTAAAGAATATTGCCATCTTCTTTGCTGCCATGGATAGGGATAAGCTCCCTTCACGCAAGTGTTTTGATTAATGGATTTTGAATGTTTGGGGCAAAAAATTAGGTCTGTATATTTCATTTTGCAGAATGGTTCAAAAAGGTTTGTTTGTGATTTTCTTTAGAAGTCATAATATGCAAAAAAGAGCCGAGTAAGGAATATTGGAATGTTGGCAAGTCTATCTTAAAAGCTATATCCTGGTCTTCAGAGGTGTTAAATGAAGAAGTCATGGCATGCATTGTTCCCAAATGGATTACAGGCAAAAACCCACCGCTTCAATTTTAGGTTTTTATTCCAAATTTGCTCCAACCTATGGGAAAAGTGCTTTAGGTTGAAGAAACCATAACTACCTTGCCACATTTGGATGCAGGGGCTTTGATTTCTCTTGCTCTTGGAGTTAATTTCCTTGACAAATTGGAAATTAATATGGGTAAATAAACAATGATGTGTGATATTGAATTAATTGGAGGATTGAATGCCTGTTTCTTGTTGTTTGCCTACGAAATGGGATTCTACTCTTACGTACTACTGGCAAACTGGTAATGTGCAGAACATAGGATAAAACAGTAAACTGAAAGATATCATGTACAAAAGAGTATCAGCAGTGATTGACAATATAACTCATTCATTATAATTTCCCGACTATCCCAACCGACTACATATAACGTTCGGCGGTGGTTAGATAACCAACCGATGCGACGCTTCATAACAACATTAACATTAACATAATCGGAACATGCTTTCCCAAAATTACATGACATTATTATTCTTTACTAATCTATAGTTTTATTAACAATTGGCCGACTACGACCAAGGCCGACTACGGCCGACAACAAAGTAAAGATATACGACTAACATCATCCCCCCCAAAAAAGAAGTCGTCTTCCAGACGACATACATATAGCAAGATAAGATCACTGAGAAGTAGGGGGAAGGGAGTGCGTCCCTGGATGCACATATGACGTCGGAGTGGTGGAAGAATGCTCTGCTCGCAGGCGCCTCAGCTCCTCCGTACGTGTGCGAAGCTGCCGATCTGCTAGTATCTCCCTTTCCCTCGCCGCTTTTACCATCCGGGCTGCCTCCATTAGTTGGCTTTTTTCCTTTTCTGCCTCTGCACTCTTGGCCGCCAAATCAACCTCTTTTGCAGCCAACTGCTCTTCCAATGCTTTCAGCCGCTGCTCCCATGCTGCCTCTTTCTGTTTTGCTTCCTCCTCCCAGACTGCCACCCGAGGCTCCAAGACTTCCAATCGAGCTCTCCTCTCACTGGCAAGCCGAGATTGTTTAGCCAAGTCATTCTGAATGCTCTTTATGGTCGCGGTGGACTCGTCCTTAACCCTCTGCAGGAGTCTATAGGCGTCCACTCGACGTGAGACCGCTACCTCGGTGGAAAATATTTGGCGCTTCATAAGAATAAAGACATCTCGGAAGGCAAGCTCTATGTAATATAAACTCTCCAGAACCCCGGCGTCCCGCCCGACTAGTCTCTGTGGTCGACCCCGCCAGGCTCTCATCATTTCAGGAGTCTCTCCTGCTGGCCACCCCTCGCCAAATATCCGTGTGAACTCAGCCTCACACCCCATCTGTACAAATCCTCGGATGCGGTGAACTTCCTGGCCCACTAGAGGAGATCGGCCAATCCTGAGGTCCCTGGAAACCTGTCCCACTCGGATCATCAACCTGCCCATATGCTTGAGCTCCTGTACATATCGCTATACCGTGCCTATTGGGTCCGATGGGTCTGGCTGTGACATTTCCACGACAAATCCCTTCGTGGAAATGTCACAGCCAAACCCATCAGACCCTCCTCGTTCTGCTCATCGTCGGGAGGTGTACAAGGTTCTGTCTCCTCCTGGGGCGGTTCCCCGACTATCGGCTGAGGCTCATGAATGGCCGTCTCTGGTGCCTCTGCTATGCTAGCCTCCGGGTGTGCGAGTGTATCCTCGCCAAGTCTGGCCGTCTCACTCTGCTGGGTGTGAACGACTGGCCCTTCCTCATCCCCTTGTCCCTCTGAGGGACTCTTCTCCCGCTGGTTTGGCTGCTCGGCCACGTCCAAAGTGAGGCCTACCGATCCCAACCAGCTATCAATCTGTGCTACCCCGGGTGCTCCTGGGGCTGGAGTAGTATCCTCAATGGCCTCCGTCATTCCCCCAGTTCCTGCTGCCGAGGTTGCCACTCCTGTCGCTGTCGATGCTGGCGGTGGTGTAAGGGAACAAACTGCTGGCAATATCTCGACCGAGGCAGTAGAACCTGCCGATGTAGTGACTGCCCCCTGTGATGTCGTGGTGGCAAGTGGTGCCCACCCTGGCGATGCACCTGGCAGTGAAGCACCTACCCTCAACATTCGGCCGGCTCCGACTGGAAGAGTGAATGTCACCGACTGTGTACTCTTCCTTGCTGGCGGTGCGGGAAGAGTAAATCCTGCCGGCTGCAACACTGGTATGTCGATCTCGCCGGCTTCCTGACACCCGATGGCGACGGACACCTCCTTATCAGCCGGTGGACTAGACTCCGAGGGCGAGGAAGATAAATCAATGGGCTCCTCCCTGTCTGATGCGTCACTCTGCTCCGAGGTCTCCTCTGCTGATGTTTCCTCTTCCACCGACGCCTCCTTTCGTTTCCTCTTCTTTCCTGAAGCCGTGCCCTCGCCGGCTTGCTTCACTTCCAATTCCGACTAGTAGAATACTGTTGGCAATCCAGGATCCAGGTGAGTAAGTGGCTGCAACCGACCCCAATTGCCTTCGGGCACCTGTGTGTGAATGGCATCGAGAAAAAGGGCTATGGCATGCTGGGTCATGTAGAAGGCCTTATGCCTCTGCGATAAGAACTCTCTCATCCGCTCCGTGAGTAACCTCGCCCAATTGTATACTCGGCCAACGCGGAGTCCGACCATGTAGTCTACCATCCAGATAGCAATGTCCGACGCTCGGCTAGCACCTGTAAGTCGGCATTTCATTAAGTCGAGCAAGCACTTCCATTCCGCTGTTGCCAAGTAGTGTTTTCGGAGACCTCTGTTGCCAGCATTCCATATGGTATTTTGTTCCTCCGTTGTCAAATCACTTCGACACCCCTGTTTAACCAGCAATTCCTTGTGTTCCTGTGTCATCCTCTTGGGTTTGTTAACCCCTATTCCCGAAGCTGGAACGCCAAACACCCGCTCAAAGTCCTGCGGCCAAACTGAAATGGTCACTCGGCAACCTCTGTAATCAATCACCGATTTGTGCGTATGCCTGCAATAGTTGTTCACCATCGCCTTCAGCCAAGGCTCAAACTCCCGAGAATTGAAGAAGGGCACTAGCACAGCTTTGTCTACCCGAGCGTGCCAAAGCGCAACCTTTAGGGAGTCGTCATCAGGAGTGCTTCGCCACCACTGTTTGCATTCGTTGCCAGTCAGGTTCTCCCATGTCATCGTTTCATTATCAGCGTCCATCCTCTTTCTTTTTCCAGCCGAGGCTACCTTTGGCTTGTGCTGCATAGCCTTCTTGCCCTTGTCCATCTTTCTGTCAGTTCGGCGATTCCAGCCGATTTTATAAATCTCTAGACAGTTGTGGAAACTGCTGAAACTATCAAAACTGCCGAAATGATGAAAACTGCCGAACTGATGAAAATTGCCGAACTGGTGAAAACTGCCGAACTGGTGAAAACTGCCGAACTGATGAAAACTGCCGAACTGGTGAAAACTGCCGAGATGATGAAAATTACCCGAGCTGGTAGCTACTTGGGATGATGAAAGCTGTGAGATCGGCAAAATTTGCGGAAATCGCGATACCCGGTAATGCGGAGTTCTTTGAAATCCGATGCTACTAGAATTTAAAATGCGATCGGCCGGGCCGGTACGAACGGGCCGGAACTGAAAGGAACAACAAGTTGGATGGATGGCGTGGAACGGCAACTTTTGGGCATGGAATTTTGAACTGACGATTTTGTTAGCGTGGGACGGCTGTACAAAATAAAGTGGTATGGATGGCATTTCATCGCGATTTAACTGGACTGAAAGTCATCGCGGACTATCGCAGATACCGGTAAATCTATCGCATTACGGGTAACATAGGCGCGGAGAATCGGCGATATTGGAATCTGGCGGATACGCAGGAGAAAGTTCATGGGTATTATGGCGATGTAGGAAGCGCAGAATCGGCGCGACTTCATCCGATGTCGGCGGCGCGATTCACGATCAGCGGCGTAGAACTCCGATTCGTAGTGAAAGGCTGGGAACGCTGCGTCGCGATCGTCGCGGCAAAGAGTATAAACGTACATCGGCGTCGCGATTCCAGCGGCAAAATGATGAATGCTGAAAGCGAAGAGACTCGAAATATGGGTTGAGAGAATCGCGGAATAAAGGCCGACTTTGATCTTCTCTGTTAGTACGAACGATGGCGAAATTTGGTGCGTATGGCAACTGGCGGCCGCCTCTGTTTCTTCAACGGATAAATCACCGGATTTTTGCTCGCTTCCTTCCCTCTGTGACTTCGCTGTATTTCGCCTTGTCTCCAAACTATCCCCTCGTTAAATGGCCGTACGAGTTGGGGTTCTATATTTATTTCATTTTTAACTTTATTTATTTTACTTGCTTTCCCCCTTGGCCGTACGCTTTTCTTCCTGATCGAGCTTTGGCGACTTTTTATTTCAATGTTCTTTCCTTTGATTTTTCGCCATTTTTTTTCCTCAGTCACTTTCTCTTTTGGCCGTACGGGTTGTTCAATACTCAAGGCGTTTATTTTAATTTGCCTCACTATATTTAGTTTGAGCACTTTAATACTTCTCTTAATGGCCGACTCATTTAATTTATTATTTAATTTTTTCTCTTTTCTTTTGCTTTCGTTTCTGACTTCTTTTTCGTTTCTTTTATTTTTTCCTTCTTTTCTCTTTTCTTCCCATTCGCCTTGTTCCTCCTTACTTTGTTATTTTCTTTTATTTTCATAGCTTTTTTTCTATTTATTTTTATTTTTTCCAACTTCTGTTCATTTTCTCTCTCCTCCCTTCTGTCTTTTTTTCTATTTATTTTTTTCTACTTCTATTCATTTTCTCTCTCCTCCCTTCTCTCTTCTTTTCTTTTTATCCCTCTAACTTCACTGTGTGTCCGAACTTTTAATTCTGATGTGTAATACCATTTACATGTGTGTGGTGGCCTTTTATAACATTCTTCCTCGCAGCACGTTCCTATATATTCTATGTCAAACCATTTATCAAGTAAAAGGGTAGGACCAATACCTCGAAAACTTCCGTCAACGTACCTTCCGCCGTACTGTTGATACCACGTAACATCGTCGCCTTGTACTATTGGTGGTCCCGTCAGGTTAGGAATTATTTTCTAGAGTCCATCTTGAGTTGCGATCTTCCTAACCCTTGGTATTTTTCTTCTTTCTCGACGCATTTGTTTCAGAAGATCTTCTGTATACCCGTCCACCATTGACACAAACATATCTTCTGTCTTCAACACTGTCTTTAAGCAAGGGGCCTTCTTCTCGAAGTAAGCATCCCATTGCTCATCAGTCCATTCCTCCTCGTCATCCTTTTGGGACTCATCTTGTTCTTCTGCCTGTTTCTCCTTTTCTGCTTGGGCTTCCATGTCTAAGTCCTTGGCTATATATCCCCGTTTCACTCCTTCATAAGGGGCTACATAGTGCCAATGTCCCCCCATTCGACGCCACAATGCAGGGGTTCCGAACACTGCATTGGTCAAGTGCTTGTGTATTCGTGGTACTGCAATTCCTTCCACTCGCTTCTCTGCCAACCTTTCTTCAATTATTTGATCTCGCCCTGATTCTGCCCAGACATTGTCTGCTACATATCTGGGACCTCCTAGTCCCCAGTCTTGTTTTCTCAGGCTTTCTCCTTACACAGGCCAATCTTCCTTTGTTGCATACCCCAACATGTTGATGGCGATAGTATTCTTCTCTTTTCTCTCCTGATATGGTTTTAGCTTCGATCCGTTGATTGCCTTCGATATCAGTGACCCATCGAGATTTTCTAACTTTATAGAGCCATTATCACCTACTTCCCGTACTCGGAACGGTCCCAACCAACGAACTTTAAACTTCCCCGGCTTGATCTCGTTACGGCCGTTATACTTCAGAACTAACTGTCCCGGTCGGAAATTCATTCGTCGGAGATGCTTGTCGTGCCAATATTTTCGTCGTCGTTGCATGTTCTCCGTCGCCCATTGTGCCATCACCCTTTGCTCGTCCAGCTTATTCAGTTGGTATAGCCTTTCCTTCAAGCTTTCAGTATCGCCCAACCGATTCTCCACGGCTATCCTCAGGCTTGGTACCATATACTCCATCGGCATCACCGCCTCCTGACCGTACATCAATTGGAAAGGTGTGTGGCCCGTCGTTACCTTGTACGTCGTACGATATGCCCATAGGACGGCTGGTAACCTTTCTTCCCAGTCCGCTTCTTCCATGCCACATGATTTGTGAATCACTAATACGAGCACCTTATTTGTAGACTCCGCCTGGCCATTAGCTCGCGGGTAGTACGGACTTGACAGGTTGTGGAAAATTTGGAACTCTGTCGTCATCAACCTGATAACATGATTAACGAAGTGCCCTCCACGATCACTTGTGATCCGCATGGGGATGCCGTACCATGTCACTATCTGCTCGTAGATGAATCTTCCCATACTTTGTGCTGTATTGTCTGGCAACGCTCGAGCTTCCGCCCACTTCGTCAGATATTCAGTAGCAACCACAATATATCGGCATCGATGCAGGTGACTCACTTTTAATGGTCCAATGAAATCCAATCCCCATCGTTCGAACAATTCCTGTGGCTGTGAGGGATGCAATGGCATGAAATCCCGTTATAATGGTTTCCCGACCCTCTGGCAAGTGTCGCAGCCTAACACCCACTCCTTGGCATCAGTGTGCATCGTCGGCCACCATAGGCCTGCCAAGAGAATTTTCCTTGCTGTAGCATCTGGTCCCATATGGCCACCAGCCAGTCCTTCATGTGCCTCTTTTAGTACGCCAGGTATCTCTTCTTCGACGACACATCTCCGGAGGATCTGGTCAGGTCCCATCTTGTAGAGTAAACCATTGATCAACTGGAATGTCTTACTTTTCAGTACGAGCTTCCTTCTTTCGGCCAGTTGCATTTCCTTCTGGAACGTGGATGTGGACAGATATTCTCCAATCTTCTCGTACCATGATGGCAATATGGCAATCTGGAATAAGTGTGCATCCGGAAAGTCTTCATTCACCCCTCCCTCAGCAGGTTCGCCCGACCGGATTCTGGATAATTGATCGGCAATAACATGGCTCTTTCCCAGTCGTACGATAATGGTGAACGTAAATTCTTGCAGCAAAAGTAACCATCTACTCACCTGTCCTTGGATAATCGGCTTGTTTACCAGGTACATCAAAGCTTGGTGATCCACATAGAAGGTGAACGGCGTGGCTAGGAGGTAATGCCTGAACTTCTGTACGGAGTAAACCATTCCTAGTGCCTCACGCTCAGTCGTACTGTAGTTCCTTTCTGCCTTTGAAAGTAGCCGACTGGCGAAGAATACTGGGTGATCCAACCTGTGTGCTCCCACTTGCGCTAGGGTTGCTCCGATGGCAAAATTAGAGGCGTCTACATGCACGTGGAACTCCTTATCCCAGTCCGGATACATATATATGGGTGAGCTGATCAATCTATCTTTCAGTTCCTGGAATGCCTTCTCTTGTTCTTCAGCCCATATAAATGGTTGGCCTTTCCTCGTCAGCAGGTCGAGAGGGTACGACACTTGGGCAAAATTTTTAATGAATTGCCGATAGTATCCCACATGCCCGAGGAAGGACTTCACACCGGTGACGTTCTCCGGAGCCTCCATCTGTACGATGACTCGTACTTTGTCAGGATCCGTTTTCAACCCAGCTTTGCACACAATATGTCCGAGCAATTTCCCCTGCGGCACCATAAATCTGCATTTCTTCGGATTCAAGGCAAGGCGTGCTGCTCTACACCGTTCCATGCACTCGCCTAAGGCTTTCAAATGTTTTTCCTTATCACTATAGATTGACCAGTCGTCAAGGAAGGCTTTGAAATTACCTACCGACATTTTATCAAAGATGTGTAGTATTATCCTCTGGAATGTAGCTGGTGCGTTGCATAATCCAAACGGCATTCGGTTGTATGCATACACTCCGTCCTTGACGACGAACATGGTTTTTAATTTGTCCTCCTCCGCGATACTTATCTGATTGTAACCCGAGAAACCGTCTAGAAAGGAATACATTTCATGCCCGGCCACTTCTTCCAAAATTGAGTCGGTGAAGGGAATGGGAAATGGATCCTTTATGGTCACTGCATTCAGACTACGAAAGTCAACACAGATTCTAATTTGCTCCTTCTCTTTCTTCAATGATATGACTATCGGCGATACCCACTCGCTGACTTCCACCTTGAAAATGATGCCGGCCTCCAGCATCTTCTCAATCTCCTCCTGTACTTTAGCGGCATAATTTTTGTTCATTCTGTACGGTCGCTTTCGTACAGGCTGGGCTCCCGGTACGAGAGGAATCCTATGTACGTATAACTCCAGTGGTACGCCTTTTAAATCTTTGTACGTCCAAGCGAAAGCATCTTTATATTCCATGAAAATTCTGAACGCTGCCGCTTTCAGGACAGGGTCCCAATCATCACCCACAAAAATCTCCTTAGGCTTGGCTGATTCCCCAAGGTTTACCTTTTTCAGCGTTGGTTCCTCGTACTTAATGATTTTGTCCTGTTCAAACTTGTGGGCTGGCGTCACATCCAATTCTGCCATACCTTCTTTATATTCTCTGTACTCAGGTGGGAATGTTTCACTGGTCGAGCCGTTGTCCTCTTCTGCTTCCCCTTCCTTGACCTGCAGCATGTGGCAATCCGGGTGGAAGACTTCATAATCCTCCATCTGCCAGTGAAACAGTCCGCTCAGTGAACTGGTCTCATCTTCCGAGCAACTTCCAATCTCTAATACCCCTTCTTCATCTGGTTCCATTAACTTTCTCTCATCATCGTCTGAGTCTCCTCCGGATTCAGATGCCGAAGATGCTAGATCCTCACTGACTGCCTGGTTCTTCAGATCAATGGTGTATTTCCTCCCCCGATTTTCTATTGAGAGTGTATTCCGCTTCCAGTTGTGGGTTGCCTTGGCAGCGATCAACCATCCCCGTCCCAGGAGTGCATCGTACGCCTTTTTCTCCAATGGAATGACTACAAAATTTAAGAGGAATAGCTGCATGCCGATTAAGACCTTTTGTTCCATTAGTGTACCCAACGGTCTGATGCCATGTTGATCTGCTCCCACGAGGTGGAATGTCGGGGGCCAAAGGGTCGGCTTACCCAAACACTTCCAGGTTTCCTCTGGCAGTACGTTTACTCCCGTACCTCCATCGACGATGGTATTAGATAATTTCATTCCCAGGATTTCCATCTCGACGACGGCTGGTTTCCTCCCGATGCTTACTGCTAGTAGCATTGGGTCTGAAGTCTCGGCTACCACTTCTGGCGTACGTTCTGGTGAACCCTTATGAAGATTTTCTTCAATAACATTCGTAAGTGCTACTTTGAGATAAGGCATCGTTTGCAAGAGATCAGTTACCTTAATGGGTACGGTCGTGTGGAGCACTTGCCGTACGATATTCTTCTCCGACTCTGACTATAGCAACGTACTGGTAGCTTTAGAGTTCCTGCATTCATTCGCCATTGCCTCTTCTACTTTCGTCTTGGCCTCCCGAAATCTTTCTTTCTCCGTACGAGGGTCTGGATAATTTGCCCTTTTTGACTGCGCCCTCGTAATCGCCAAGACTTCTTCATCGGCTACCTCCAGCATATTGATACTTCCTTTCTGCTTCGGACAGTCGGTGTCTTCATGATCACCCGGTCCACACCACTTGCACAGTTTTCCCCCGTTGCCTTGGCCGCTCTGACAATCCCTCGCAAAGTGACCCCATTCATTCTGAGTTCGGCCTTTGGATCGCCGGTCATCCTGCTGTCGTGTGAATTTTGCTTCTCGGCGTATTTCTCCGATTGTTGCGGTAGCCTCCAGGGGATGCATTGTTATTCTGTGGCTTTGGTGGCGTGGTTGGAGGGGTTGATTGTTCGCCTTGAGTGAAGAATACTTGCGAACTTTTGGTTTTTAAGTTGTATGGGCACTCCTTGACGGAGTGTCCCATAACCTGGCAGATGTCACAGAATAACTTTTTTAGGCAACTTGCCTTTGTGTGACCTTCCGTTTTACAGTCCGTACACCATAATTCATTGGCCTCTTTGGATCCTTCCTTGTCGGCCTTCAGTTCTTTCATTATCCGCATCATATCCCGCCGAAGGGCTTGTACGGTTGCCGATTCATTGTCACTTTCCTCGGCACTCTCGTCGTCATCCCTCTTCTTCCCCTTCGAGGAAGTCCTATTTTCACTTTCAATATCCATCGCCCGATTGTAGGCTTCCGTGTACGGGATGGCGGTACTACTTTCATTTTCCGCCGAAGTGAGGGAATCAGTCCTTCAATGAACCATCTTTTCTTTAAACCATCTGCCGGCTGTGCCTCCAGCTTTCCTATCAAGTCTTTCAACCTCCTGTTGTAGGTCCGTACATTCTCGTGCTTTCCTTGTTTGGTATGATATATTTCTGTGACGATCTCACTATCGTCCCGTAGAAGTTTGAACTCCTCTTGAAAATTTTGCTTCAGGACCCTCCATGTGGCTCGCTACGCTTGATCCAATTCCGAGTACCAATCGATGGCACTGTCTCTGAGCGTTGCTGGAAATGCCTTCAGCCACTGGTCGGGGTCATCCTGCCCGCTGGCTATCCAGATAGTCTCGCATGTCTTGCAATGCCGTACGGGATCCTCAGAGCCATTCCCCATGAATTTCGGCAACTTTTGCCGATCCTGGTGAGCCATCTTTACCGGTTGACCTCCTTGTTGACCTCCTTGTGTTTTGGACCCGATTAGACTAGTGGATGCCTCACTACGTCCCTGTGCGTCACCAGCACTCTCGGCCACGTACGAGTCACTGCCACGTTCTCCGTCAGCGTCCGCAACACCGTGGGTCTCCTCAGGATCCCGTCGATGCTCTCTCTGCCCTAGGGTCTTAAGCTCTGGTCTTCCCCTCTTTAACTCTGTGTCGTCGTCCGAGAGTGACAACTCTCGAAATCGTCTGATGCTACTATTCAATTCATCTTCATTGTCATAGAGGTTATATTTTTCTGTATGTGGAGTGCTGAAGGGGTCTTCGTCCCTTCCTTCTATCAAACTGTGGTGCGTTCGTTCAATGGATGTGTCTATTCTTTGCAAATTTTCATATGTTCTTTTTATGCTCTGATTGATTTCAATTAAGTCCTCATCTAGTTCCTTACCAACTTGCCTTAGTCGTCTTCGCCGATTTTCTTGCTCTTGTAGCCTGAGTGATCGCCAGACGCTCTTCGAAGTCCGGTGCGTCAGTGCCTATTCTTGTCTTTGTTGATGCGTCACGGGCATTTTTATTAGTTGTTCAAAGCGATCATTGCTGGTTGCTGGAAGTACGGCGCCGGCTAGTAGCTCGTTCTTCCTCCTCACGTTTGGTTCTGTCTTCACAACGTTGTACGATTTGTTGCCATCGGCGCTCGCGATCTTCTTCTTCTCGCAAGTCTTGCGGGATAATGAAATGGCGGGCCGATGGCACAGGCATGCGATTGAGTGGATTCACCTAAATTAGATTTCATGGCGATCGGATGACTTCCTGGGGGATCTCGAATGAGGATTCCTCATGCGATAGTCGCGTGGCGATATTTTCCACAAATTTACCAAATCTTACGTCAGTAGAGTCTTCTGGTTCCTCATTAGCACATTTACAAGTTCTTCATTTGGCTAACCCATTCTGTGCCATGGTAGATGATGCCTTAGATCCATTGGGCAAGGCAAATGTTGCCCTCGGAATGCTAATTCCCTAAATGTATATTACTCTTGTGGCAAACTTGCCAATGCGAGAACATATAGGATGACGATGCGTTGAGAAGATATCATATTTGAACCTGCAAAAACTTTATTCATCATGGAAATATCATGTACAAAGAGATCGGCGTGCGTTACAATGCTTCGGCGCAGGCTTCGATCATAATAATTTCAGGCTATCAGTAGGCTACATATAATGTTGGTGGTTAAAATAGCCCAAATAGCGGCCTTCATAACAACATTAACATTAACATAATCGGAACCTTGTGATTTCCGAAGAAGTACGCTGACATTATTATTCTTTACTAATCCCTATAGTTTATTAACAATTGTAGCTCGGCCCGACAACAAAGTAAAATATCGACTAACAAAGTAGAATCCTCTTCCTCCTCTTCTTCTTGCTCCTTCTCACTCCTATCACACTTGCAATCTCTTTTTTCACTCCTTCAATCAGACTTCTTCACTGTTTTTCCTCCTCTTCAGCTGGCTGCAAAAAAATCAATCTTTGTAAATGTGATTGAAATGATAAAATTAAGAGGTTTTGTGTTGTTTTGGAGGAAGAGGTGGGGCCCATGCCAAATTAGGGTAACCATAAAACAAAAAAAAATCAATATTTTATTTTATTTTTTGAGTTATGTCGGCCTTTTGATGTGGGGCTTGACGGGAGACGGCTAGGCGTCTCCCAGCCTCCCGAGAAACGCCTGGGTGTCTCCCCAGGAGACTTGGAAACTTGGAGACGTCTCTCAAGGAAACTTGAAGACGTCTCCACGTTTCCAAGTCTCCTTCGGAGACGCGGAGACATTTTCCCGTCTCCGGCGGAGCACTGGTGGCGGTGGCGGGACGACGGGAAATGCCAAGTACCCGTCCCCCCGTCCTCATTTCCGAAACGCGACCAAATAGGGGGGGAAACGCGTTTCCGTGGAACACTGCTTAGATATATCTTCCAACTCATATCTTGCAAGAGATAAGGAGATTTTTGGAGATTAGGTTTTCTTATTATATAATATAAAGACAAGCGCAAGGTAGAAGAAATTAATACAGTGATATAGTGTGATAAATTTCATGCAGTTGTGCTCAATAGTTTGTAGAGGTTTCCTTGTAAGTTTTTCAAAGACTGAGAAGCTGATTTGAAGGTATAATTTTGTGTCTTTGTTTCAAAATCGGGATTTTAAGCTTGAGCTATGGTATGATTGTTGCATTCTTCAGAAATTTAATTTTCTTCTGTTAAATAGTTTTTGTTTTGTGTTATTTAATGAGAGAACATTAAGACCCAGTCACCTGGGGTTGAAATTCTTCACAAGACTTGTTGGGACTCCCCTAAACTCGACAAATTCTTCCTCAAACCAAGGCCCAAGGACTCAAGACCCGAGCACCTGGTGAAATTGATAAAACTCCCTAGTGTTAGTGTTTTGTAGCAGCAGGAGGTATTTTTCTTAAAGAATAATTTATTCAAGGCAAGTCGGCCCTTCTATTATAAAACAAATAATATGTTTTCTAGGTCGGCTCAAGAGGAGAGCTTGACTAGTTTGGTATATAATGGAGATAGAGTCTCCACATTATGAAATCAATTATTCCATTTCTAAATTCAATTTCCTTCAGCAGCAGATTCACATTCAAGAGGAGCAGATTTGCTTCAATGAGAAGAGTTGATATTTTGTGTATCCAAGGAATTTGCACTATCTTTAAGTGCTGATCTATTGTATGAGATTCGGCCTTTCTAGGGCCTGATTCTGAGTGCTATTTCTGCACTTCTATTTCTGATTTATAAGTGAATAAATTGTTGGGTTTTTCTCCCTCGAGTAGGAGGGTTTTCCCAGGATAAAATTCTGTGTTCATTGTTCTATATTTACTTTTCTGCTTTCTCTTAAATCTGATTTAAAACTAACACCCAGACTCGACAATTCTTGATAGGCAAACTTGACTATGGCTAGGAAAAATTAAAAACAAGACAAGCAAAAGAAGAAAAACTTAAAATGACCTCTAAGACTCCAAAGCACATTCATTTTAATTTGCAAGCACAAGAAGTAGAAGAAAAAAAGTATTGGAGCCAAATCATATGTTAGAAAGAAAAATTAGCGGACAAGTTGAGCAACAAATATTGATTGAATACCATTAGAACAAAGTGTACATCCCTTGAAGAATCTAAAGAAGCCTATGGTGTGTTTAGGGCAACTGTTGGTTTTGTTTTTAATTTTCTAGCTGATTATCGATTGTCTTTAGATAAATAAATCACTTATAATCAAGACACTCACATGGTGACCAGAATAGGACACAATTGTATAGTGTGCTCCTGCACTTTAAAATACAATACCTAGGGGTAGCCGAAATATTCAAGCCAATTTTTTCAATTTTTCACCAAGTATACAACAATCACGAGAGAGAGCACAGATTAGGAGTATTAGATAATTCAAACCAGCAGATTACAAATAACTCGTTGCCAAGAATGTGCACTCAATCTCATCAAGAGAGAGGTTGTCATATGGCAAGAGGATCGTCAGTGCCTTAAACAAAATGCAACTGAAGGTAACTCTAACCAAGAATGTGTCCGCGAAGGACGAACATATGGTCAGAGGATCTTCTACGCTACAAGTACTGAAAACAAACTCAACACCAAGCATGTGCTACCCAATCCAGTATGGAAAGGAGGCGACCATATGGTGGAGTGCTAAGAATTACAATGCAATTAAGGGAAATAAGCAAGAATGTTGAAGTACTCGACGTCAAGAATGTGCTTTCCAACCCAAGACGGAATGGGAGCTACCATATGACGAAGATATAAAGAAATACAATTGCGTATACAGAATGTAAAGTAAGGCTGAGAGAAATGCTGACAGTACTACTGTTCAGCTTACAATGAATATTTAAATGCCTACAAGATCAAGTATTAGAGCTCTTCAAATTGCTGCAACAACAAGGAATCATTTACAAAGCCTTTAATGATTTCCTAACACCAATCCAAGAAGGAGAATGCAGATTTCTCAAATCAGATTATGACAGACCTGCACTTTAAAATATATAACCAGCAACACAGATCCTTGTCAAAATGCTCATAACTCTCTCATTTCCCACCCAAATGATCTCAAATTTGATGCAAAGGACCCTCAAGAAGATGGCGCCTAGTTTAGTAATAAGAAATGGCATCTAAAAGTGGTTATTAATTACTGACACGAATCCCAAGGCACTCCAGAAAGTACGGCCTTCAAGGAATGACGAATTTGCATTATAAAATCATAAACTTCATATTAAAATCTGCAAATATTCATGAAAGGGCGCCTCTAACAGGGAAACACAATGAGACAATACCCAGAATGAGAATGTTTAAGATTTGAGACTTGTGAGCAGAAATATACATTCAGAAGTCATGACCAGCAACTTTGGAATTGACAGGAAATGATAAAACTCAACTACAAAGGATAGGAAACCAACTATAACTGAAAAAACAAATCAATAACACTCAAACCTCTCAACTAGTTAATGTTTTTCAAGCAAGAAGAAGAGCCAAGCTAGGAGGCCTTCATTCCTCGAAGCAATCCCAAAGCCAATCTGGCAGCATAACATTCCTGTAGACAAAAGATATTCCCAATGAGAACCAATGACTTCCTTTTATAATTTGAGATGATCTTCCCGGAAGCTTCTGGAACCCTAATCTTCTTTTAGAACCAAACCCTAATCCTCCAATAGGTGGCGTCCCACTTTCCCAAGCAATACTTGACTTTTTATTATAAACTTTATCTCTTCCTTGAAGTTGGCGTCCAAACTCACTTTAGCAATATTTGACTTTAGAGATATTAAAATATTTCCTCCATGTAGAAAATACCCTTCAAGGTCCCTTCTTTAAAACAATATTAATTTATGATGCTAGGACAAGGGATTATAATGTTAAATTATAACATTATAATATAAAATAGCTTATATCTCCATAAAGATGCATCAAGAGCCAAATTCAATCACATCATCTGAACTGATTGAAATAGAAATCAACTGACCTGAAGTCAACCTGCCAACTTGCCAAAAATAGAATTTACTAAAAATAGTAAATTCATGAACTTGCTCAGAATGTCATGCAGAAACCACCAATGCGAAGCTCTCTGAAAACCCAGAAAGAATCCGCAATCCAAAATCAACAATTCCAAATGCAGATTTAGCAAAAAGACGAAAACATCCTCCAAGAAGTTTGGAAACCTGATTGAGGAAGCCACTTGTGACTCCACTTGCTTAGGGGGATAGGCCATCAATCAACTGAAAGGTGCGGTGCTAAAAGCGAGACATTACAGCCCTTCACAATATCAATGGATTTTCACTTGACTCAAATCAGGATATTGATTTAACAAAAGTTGTTCTCAGGAAATACACCAAGAATGCATGGAAATCTGTCAAAATGGGATAAATTCTTGGAGACTTATGTAATATTGGCTTTGACAACATATGCATAACTTAGGAACAAACTAAAAACATAATTCAAGTGATTTTCTCATTTTGAATGACCTTGGACTTGCAACTAATATTCTCACTTAGATTGGTGCCTTAAACCATTGGCAACAGAGTCAAAAGATCATGCAAATGTTTTATGAACAGCAATCTGGAAAACAAATTCAATGGAAATCTACTTATTATTGCCTTACAATAATATTCCATATGCTTAGATTCATACTCAATTCTCCTTAACGATCCTTGAACATTTTAAGACTCAACATTTCAAATACAACAGATTACTCTATTGCTTTAATAGAAGTCATAAAAGAAACATTCATTGCACCATAATACAAAGATGAACTCCAAAGATCTTTGATCAATTTTATTCATAAGAGAAATAAAATATACAATGGAGACAATTGTCTTTGAACCTTTTCCAAATATATTTGTATCTTTGAATTTGTGTATTGTAAAGATTTACATTTGCATTTACTTTCTTTCCTGAAAAAACCTGAACAAGATCTAACCAGTTGAAGACAGAGCTCTTTGATTACAAACTATCCAAGATCCTCAAAAATGGCTCGGAATTCCCTGTTATAGACATAAGGGAGCAAACAAGCTTAGAGCCATAAACACATGTCACATTTTCATTTGACAACGTGTTCAAAGGATCAAATCAAAACCAATGCAACTGCCTTGTAATAAGACAAAAAGGTACAATGCTAGAAGACAAAATAGTTGCAGAAGCCA